>PYAF01003709.1:1844332-1882234 GCA_007407185.1 Glycine tomentella
AAAATAAAGTATATGAAATAAAATTATAACACAAAAGTAAATATATTTTAAAATAAATATATTTAAAAATAAAGATATTTTAAAAAATTCAATAATACAAAAATATAATTAAAAGAAATAACAAAAATGATACAAAGTATTCTCAAACCGTAAATTATTTTCAGTTTAAACATAAATATAGATAATTTAAAATATAAAAAAATAAAAAATGAAAAAATGAAAAGAAATAACAAAAAAAAAAAAAAAACACATTATGAAATCGTTGTCTGAAAATCAATTTCATAAAGGGTGTTATAAAAAACATAAAACCTTAGTTTCTAAATAAGGGGAAAAAAATTGTTCACTTTGAGAAATTGGTTCTTCACACGTTTAGATATTATTACTGGAGAACCAATTTTTCAACATGAACAGTAAAAAATGTATCATTTATGTAAATATTTTTTCATTCAGGTAAATTTTTATTTTATTTACATTATTTACGTAAAAAAACTCACACTAACTAGCCACTGCTTAAAACTCGGTGAAAAATAATAATGACCATTTATATGGCCACGAAAAGTTAATTTTAGTATAGTGGGGACACCCATATATACTCTCACAGGCTAAATATCTAATTTAATACCTAAATATATACCAAAAATTGTTAAGAGAGGTAGACTAGGATTGTATAATGTTTAATATTTTACAAGGTGCTTTATGTTTTTTTATTTCCTTAATTCGCTCCTCTACCACGTAAATGAAGCAGAATGCAGATACTTGGCATAGTACCTCTGAAAAATATACGAACCAGAAAACTAATTTTCATTAATGTACTGAGCAAAGTTATTAGCTGTTTAGCCTCAACATCAATAAACCAAAAACTTTGACAAGAGACAATTTAAAATTACTCAGTGCAAGTTGGCATGCCTGGATAGTACAAAGCGAACAATATAATGTGTAACATTATCTTGGATCTTATCAAAATTTTGTATGTGATATTGGCCTGCATCTAATTCCATCTTATGTGTGTGTGTGTATATATATATATATATATATATATATATATATATATATATATATATATATATTCTATGTGCTTGAAAAGGAATAAACGTGAACCCGCTATGCATTGAAATAATAGAGCTGTGTCACTATACTAGAATTGATCTTAGCTTTGTCTTAGGGAAAGTAAATTTCGGCAGCTAAATTTTTTAACTAATATTTTCAACTGACATGTCCAATTAATATTAATTAATTACTAGTTGAGATCTTATCCTCAACGACATTACCAACATGAACCATTTTTAAAAATAAATATCTTATATCTGCATGCCAACTGTGATGGCTGTTGTGTTTCGCTTTGTTTAATTTTACTTTCTCTTAACACAATTGGTCTTTTGTTGGCTAAATGACTCAGCAAGTTAAACCCGCGAAGCAATTATATTTAAACAATTCGCCAACAGAATGGGAAGGCTTTCATGTTGGAGAGAAAATGAAAGATGCTGCTCACATGACTAGGTATTAGGTGGTTAGAAATTTCAAGCTTAGGTTGTTATAATAATTTAGTGATGTGTCGAGAAAGAGTTAGGGATAACGAAAGAATAAAAGTGTTGTGTGGCATTATGATAAATGATACCTTACCTGCCCTTGCTTTTTCCCTTTCTCCTTCTATTTCCCCTTTGTATATTTTTTTATCAATTTTTTTATTTTCTTTCATAATTGCTTAATGAAATCAGGACTTCGGATATATAATTTATGACTTAATTATACTTATCACTTATGGTGTTTAAGGTGTTATAATTGTGTGATTTTATAAGGAAGCAAGGAACCATGTTATCACTACTTCTAACATTCTATACCATTAAAGCTATAAAAAAAACAGAGAGAATATAAAATAAGACCTGATATTTCTTCATTCATTGATAATAGATAAAGTTGAATACACTTATATAATCCTAGGTGATGTCATTGAATGAATAATAGTTATTCAAGCGACAATATCATATAATTTTAATAGAAATGAAAAAAAAAATCTAACATCATTTTATATAACTATTTAACCACTTAAGTTTGAGATCTTCAGAATTTCAATTACATAAATTGGATCCTTCAATTATTGTAATTATAAGATTTTAATTAATCCTACATCCAGTAACTTATAAATATTTAACATAATTTGTTAACTAACACTTGATGATGATGTAACAAGTCATATGTTACTAATACATATACTAACCTAACTTCATTGCACCTTTAAGTCTTTAGGGTCACAATACTAAAGGAACCAAAAATGTAATTGAATCGTATTAGCACACAACTTGTCTATTTTCCCATCAACAAAATATGTTAAATACTCTTACGAAAGACCAATGAAATGACCAAAATCACATAATTATGACACATGGAGTTATGCTGTTAGAACTCAAGAATCACATGTATTTTTTGTTATATATTAATTCAGAACTTGAACTTGAGATAAAACCTTTACTAAGAACAATCTTGTGATGTCTATTGATCCACGTGCCTAATAGTTTATGCCTCATTTCAAAACCTTTTATATTATGTACAGATATATCTTCACATACACTTTTTCTCAACCCCAAGAAAAAGGTTAAAAAAATAGAAAAGAACAAGAGGGTCCCTTAATTATATACAAGAACATAAGAAAATAGGAGAGACCAAAGAACTAATTTGCGATCAAGAAATTGCAACTGCATCATTGTTACCATTCATCAAACAAAACCGGGTAGGCTTTGGTTGGAAACTCTTCCTTCTATGAAGATCATGGCTAGAGGGCTTAATAACTTGCAGGAGAAACGCCTTCATAAAAGGATCAGCTTTCGCAGCCATAATAGATGAGTCCAAATGAAGATGAGAGGTGTTGTTGGAGGGGTTCCTAGGCACAGTTCTGAGGGGCTTCTTGTGAAAGCTACACCTGAAGGAGCCAGGGTGTGTGGTGGGAGAGCACAAGCACGCACGTTTTGTGTGGGATTGGGACTTTTGAATTGAAGGAGCAACAATTCTTGAGGCCATGGAATAGTTCAAACCACAAAGAGACAATGGAATTTGAAGCGTATAGTTTTCTTTCTCTCTTATATTTGGAATGTTTGTAGGCTTGGCTAATAAGAGGTTATAGTTGAACTTAAAAGGCTTTGAAGGAGATTTTAGATTGGAATTCGAGTATACTTGGTAAAAATATTGATGACCTTGTGTTTTAGTAGGAATTCCTAGCATGCTAGCGGGTTGTTTAAGTAATTTAGGGGAGATTATTAGCATTGACCGAATTTACCAATTTGTCCTTCACAAATTATGAAGACTTTTTCTTTAGATTAGGATATGGAAGTGAAGGTAGATGGTCTAATCATAAAGCAAGTTAATCGGGTATATGATAAGGCAAGATAATCTGGTATGCATGCACCTGTGGTCGAAGAGAAAATGGGCTTTTAAGTCAAAATATGTTGGGGTTTCTCTTACAATTAAAGTTCTCAGCAACATAAGTAATTATTTTTAGGTTAAATACATTTTTGTCTTCTGTAATTTAGTTTCTTTTTTTGTCTTTTGCAAAAAACATTATTTTGTTTTAATCCTTGAAAAATTTATTTACTTTATTTTTCATTCTTAAGTGTTTTAGATAACGTTTTCATTATTCAAAACGTTTTTTTTATTATTCAAAACATTATCTAAAACACTTTAAATACGAAAAACAAAATAAATATATTTTGTAAGGATTAAAATAAAAAAAATTATAGGATGAAAATGAAAAAACACTAATTTACAGAAATCTAAAATATATTTAACCCCTATTTTTATTTTTTCCTCGTGTCAGAAAAATGGATCCAACTGATTTACGCTATATTATTATGGGGCCATCTTTGCCCTTATATTTATAAGGGAGATTGTATTGATATAAAAAAAAAGGAGATAAAAAGAGTAAAAAATAAAACGTTTAATATAGCTGAGATAGAAAAAAATATATCATAAAAAATGTTATATAAATAAATTATTTCTACTTATAATTGTTGTCTTGCTGGGCAGCTTTCAGTCAATGAAGCATTAGCACCCGTAAGTTTGAAGATATGATGGTGGGTTGTATAAAGAGCATAACGCTTTAAAACCTCTAGTCAAACACCACCACAACAAAAGTGACTTTGTTAAAAGTTTAATTTTCTAGACCAAAATAAAAAAAAAATAAAAAATTGTTGTATACTCAACCTTAATTTGATATGAACCATTTTTAAAAGTCTGCACTATGTAAGTTTTTCTTAAACTTTGTTCTATGAACTATAATCACCTACAAGATAAAGGGTCCAAAGGTTAAGTTCATGCTTCTTCCTCCCCTGCTACATGGTGATCACAAAATGTATGTCTCAACCCCCTCAAGCTCCCCCCAAAACTCTTAATTCTGGGTGCAACAGGTCGAGGAGGAACTTTCAAACCAGCCACCTTTGATTCCAAGTCACAATTGCCACTGGCACCAGTGTCATAAATTGGCACAATGTCAATTTCATTGACCTCTCCATCACAAACAGGACACTTCCTTGCATCGGAATAGGCATATGGCAAGTGATAAAAACATGGCCAACAGAACAAGTGACCACAGCAGGTCACCACAGGATTTCTTGCCATCTTCAAGCATATGTTGCAATCAAACATATTTCCTTTGCCTCCCACTTTTGCTTCCACCACCTCCAATGCTTCAGCTACTAATTCCACGCCTTTCATCTTGCGCCATTTCGCGCTTTCAGCTTTCCTTTCCCCAACTTCTTTGTGCTCCTTTCCTTCGCCTTGAGCATTAGCCACCACCACAGTTTCTCCAGTAGAGTTTCTTATTTGGATCGGAGAGTGAACCGGGGACCACCTCTGGGGCTGCCTGGCTCTGGAAGTTACTGCTTCAAGGAGCCTAACACGGTCCTGCATATGTTCATGGACAGATTTTAGTTCTTTCAGTGAAGAATCAAATTTATCATTTGAAGCATGAGTTGGGTGCAAAGCCTCATGATTCAAATCAAGCTTCATTATTTATACACCTTGAGCTCTTTTTTTAAGTTTATGCCATTCAACCACATTACACGTATCAAGATTCTAATACAATTTTTTTTTTAAAAAAAATTAATAAAAAAAGAAAACAAAGTCAGATGGTCATGGATTCAAAAAGTATGTACAGTACTCACCAACATCAAAGTCAGTTCCTAGTTCCTGCCTTGCTCAAACTAGAGAAATATCTTATTTTCATATACTCAACAATTTACATTGCACATTTTTTGTGATACAAAGGAGCTAACAGCCCAGAAAAACTAAAAAGCACAGATAACATATGACAGATCTGCCATGAGTGGCAAGAAAATAAATGTGATAACATAAAAAAATCCTACATTTGTCAACCACTGATAGACCAAACTTGGCTAAGGCGTCTGCTACTTTATTGGCTCGCCGAAAATATGAAATAATGAATCTGATTGACTAGTGTATAGCACGGTTGTATGGCTAAACACCCAGTATCTATCAACTGAATTCCCATAAGGGAGTTTGACTCAATTGCATTCCTACAAAAACCATGTATCCGAGCTGTTTTAATTGCATAAAATTGCCCAAAGGCCCACTTGTAACTCAATGCATATTCCCAAATTTACTGAGTAAACAAGGATGAATCTGGCTCATTTGGTCACCAAGAACACCTTCACATGCTGCTTTTTTCTTCTCAACTGAAATAGCCCCATCACAATTTAGTTTCATCCAACCAACCAGTGGGGATAAGCCAGCAGATGTGGCTAGGACAAGCCACTCTTCCCTGAAAGACGTTGCAATTTTGCTGAAGTAAACCTGTAGCATCCTTTATGCACAAGACCATGCCTAAATTTTGTCCATTGTGTGTAACTGGGTGGAGTAAGCTTTGGGTTGAAATATCCACTCGTTTCTCACCTACCATATGCAGTCCCGAGCCACACAAAAAGTTAGACTCCATAAGGCATTGTCTTTAAGTTATTAAGCAGTGTTGCAAAGGTTCTCAATCAACAACTTCTCTTGCCAATTGTAGGATTCTGCCAATTTAGTCTAGACTTTCAGCATTATAGGGTAGTCTCAAAAAATATGTAGAACAGTTTCTATTAATATCATTTCCAAGCTATTTGACCATCAGCATTGAGTAGTGAAGGATTTTGAAATACCTTGATCCTATCACAAATGCTCCCTAGGAGATGTTGCAGCATATGGTGATAAAGTCAGCAACCTTTCTCTCAACATTGGGTGGTGAAGGATGTTGAAGTGCCCTGATCCTATCTCAACCCTTCTTGTCGAGCGTGTCACAAATATCAATCCTGACACGGTAGACACCTGGCACTCTATAGTGATGGCAAGAAGCAGACTCATCCTTGACTGAGCCTCTCCTCAACCAACAACCAATGTTTTATGAAGAAATAATTTCTGATGATTTCATTTTAGTAGTAAATTGCCTTTTTAAAGGCTACAAAATACAAATATCAATAAGCAATCCTAACTGAATTCTAAAAGATAAGATCTTATCTAAAACTTATTCTAAATCAGAGCTGAATTCAAAACTAAAAAATCTTATCAAAAGAGAAAGAAATCTAAAATTATCCTAATTTGAACAAGCGATACGATTATGCAGAATCTTATCTTACAAAGGGAAATTCCAAATCATCAGGAAATAGGATATAAAATTATCTTAATCTGAACTGAGGATAAAATATGAAATTATCCTAATCTTTCACACTTCTCCTACGCTGATATTTCCTTCCAATAAATGCATCCATATCATTCTGATAACTTGTTGATGAATGGAGGAACACCAAGGTATTTAACTAAGTTGTTTGCTCTGGAGAAACCAAACTATTCATTAATTTGATCTTGGAAATGCAAATGCTCGGATTTTAAGAAAAATATGTGTCTTGTTCCTGTTGACTCTTTGACCTGAACTTGCACAAAATAACTTGAGGCAAGTTTCTATAATTTCTACGTGCTCAAGACTGTCTTCCACAAATAAGATGAGATCATCAACAATCATGAAATAAGATAGCCTAGGACCTTCATGTGATAATTGAATAGGTTTCCAAAAGTCATTATCATGTGATAATTGAATAGGTTTCCAAAAGTCATGATCAACCACCAAATTAATCAAGAAGGAATGTTGGATAACTTTCAATGGCATAAAAAGTAAAGGAGAATCAAGTCACCTAATGAATACCTTGCAAAGAGAAGAAAGCATTCAACACTTCTCCATTCCAAAGCATCCTCATTGTTGGATACAATGCCATATTAGATCTACAAAGTGATCCACCAATATCTGTGTCTGAACAAATTTCCACTTTAGTCTGCCATTTACATCTTTTCCATATCTATTTGGATTGCCATCCACCCTTTTTTTCCTTTCTTCATTCTCTAAGAATGGAAGAATATTCTCCATGTTTTCTCTATTAAGAGAAAATTTACATTGGCATGGGCTGACTAGATTCACCATCACCTTCTCCTTTGTGCCAATAGTTTGGTAACAACTTTATAAGAAACGTTCCAATGACTAACGGGATGAAAGTCTTTCAGAGTGCAAACCAGCTACAATTTTGGTATCAAGGTAATTAAGATATCAGTTATCTCACCCATCTTTTCTTGATTCTGGAAAACCTATTTAATTATTAGATTACACAGAGCTGGTTCAACAACTTTCCACTGACTCTGGCAGAATATACCTTGTAGGCCATCTCTCCCTGTAGCTTTAAAGCTCCCCAATCCCCAATCTTCCATCGATTCTATGAATCTCCTCATTTGTGATCTCTCTTCAAAGTGATTATTTTGCGAATTCCTCTCAAGGAGGAAAACAACCTGAGAAACAAAGATCCAAATATGCATCATTCATTAGGAAAGAGATATTTTAGAAAAGTCTGCCACCATTTTTTCTAATTCTCCAGTAATTGTCACCCAATTTCCTTATTTTGCAGAGCTTCATATGTATTTTGACTCCTCCAAAATACCATGTATTTTGCCAAAAGCTTACCATTTGCATCGAGACTTTTGGTACCAGAGAATTTCTTCCCGCTGCATAAATTCTTCGTATTTTTTCCAGTTTCGTCCTAGTCTCCTTGAAATGCCCTAAACTCTCCTAAGTAAATTCCTTTTCCGGTAGAAAATATTCCCAAATACTTACTTCTTCGTTCACTTTTGAAGAAAACCTGGAAGATTGTGAACCTAATCATTTCAGTTTGAGGAAGTCCCCCAACAATGTTTAATCAAATCCAGAAAGTCTTCATGAGTAATCCAGTCTATCTTAAACCTGAATTGGTCATATCCAATGGTCTGACTTGAAAATAGGGAGTTGCAAGAGGAAGTTTTCAAGGAACCTAATTCTCTAATCTAGTTTGTATAGCATGCATTATGTCTAACCGTTCCATTAGGTTCCCTTCAATTAACGAGCTGTATCATATAAAATTTTGAAAAGCACTCAGCCCTCTAAGATGGAGTTGAAGTATCTGGTCAAAGATCAATGGGTAAAGGATTTTACAATATAGTTTGCAACATCAAGGTTTTTGGGTCTATGCTACTGTAACGTCGAGACAATAATCATGGAGGCATCTACTGCATTTGTCAGTAGTTCTATTTGGTATATCCAAAAAGTATATGGACCTTCTTAATTGACACCTAACTAATTCATTCTTATTGGATCGGTCCATTTGAGAATTAAATGTATCTCAACTCTATTTCTAAGCTGGGAATCGAACCCTAATTCTTAGTTAAGGGACACAAGTACCAATTCACTTGTGCCAACAAATTTTTAATTTGTTCGCAATTTTCAGTAATACGAAGGAACACCATTGCCACATTTGTGTTTCAATTAATGGTCTGCACTATCAATAAGCCATATTCCTTCAATGAGAGCGTTCTTGTAGCCCTTCTTGGGGGAGAAATGAACCAAAAAGGGATTTTGAATTGAAGCATGTGCATGTCGATAATTCAAATTGAGCCCGTTTAAGTTCATTCTATATTACAGTTTAGCTAACTTCTTGCCCAAGAAATGGACTACATACAAAGGTTGCCTCACTTAAACACAAAATTTCGTGACCCAACATAATAATAATAGTAATGATGATGAAGAAAATAGTAAACTAAACCGAACTGAATCGGAACAGAAAAAATCTAATCGAATAACATTTGTGATTGAAAATAATAATAATAATAATAATAATAATAATAATAATAATAATAATAAAGTGAAATTGATTGCAGAAGGGTGAGGACTTACCATTGATGCGACTTGCGAGGGTTCTGTTACGTTGAAGTTGGCTGAATCGGTGGTGAAAAAGACTTTCGATTTTCATTCGTATGATTTATTGATTTTATAGCGCCATTTCAGAGAATAAACATTGCTGTGTGGGAAGACACGCGTTATTACATTTCAAGTTTTGATTTTTTTTTTTTCCCTTCTTCTTCTTTGCTGACTTAACGTATTACTAGTAGTCAGGACTCACCAAGAGTCAAGACAAAAATTCCACGTGCAGAGGAGTTTCGCTTCATTTGGTCTCGTTTCAAAAACAATAATATTAATTATTTGTTTAATTAATCTGATTTTTATACTATTTCTCACCTAATCAAATATAATTAATAATTATTTTTTATTGATACAAATTATGTATAGGTTTTGTTGATATTTAATTTTTGTTGGAGAATCTGATTGGTCTTTTTTAGTGAAGTTTTCCTTTGATTATATTTTCTTTCATCTACAAGATTTAAATTTAAAATTTTACTTCATAGGATCGAGTCTAATATCATTCAATTAACAATTTATTGATAATTAATAAGTATTTTAATGAAAAAGTAATTTAATTAATATACTTATAATTTTCCACTGGTGTAATAATTTAATAATCATAGAGTAATAGTTGATATGTTTTAACGTAGTTATTAGCTAATGAAGTCAAATTTATCATATTCATTGTTACTTAAGACGGTTCCTAAAAAATGGTCTTAGAATATTAAGCAATGGTAATTTTGTAAATAAAAGGAAATGTATGACGACGGTTTTACAGTAACCGTCTTAGAAGATGACCATCTTAAAATTGTAATATACAAAGACGATTTTGTTATAATCGTCTTTAAATATTTCGATTTTAAAAAAAAGATGTTTAAATAGAAATTTAGGGTTTTTCTGGTCTCATTCTCGTCTTCTCATCCCTCTCCCTCACTCTCTGTGAAGCCCTCCCTCAAGACGACAGCAAAAAAACAACGTCCTAGTGCGGCCACTGGCAGGCCGTCGTCGCCACCGAGCTCAAGCCCAACGGCGTCGTTCTCGCTGATGACGGCGAGGATCTCTTTATTCAGCTCCCAACTTCGCGATGGGATCAAGCTTTTTCAGTTTGGGATTGAGGGTCATAAGGTCTATTTCTATCTTTGGGTTTGCTTTTAGTTTGTTTTCTAACACTAGACTCGGTTGGTCATTTTTGCTCTTCAAGTGCTCGACAGTTGATTTTTTGTGTTTCTTTCTGCTGCGAAGGTGTGATGCAGTGAAGGTGTTTGTATTTGTTCCCAATCGAGTGAAAGAAAAGGCTATGTCCGTTAGCAAATAGGGAGTGGAAGATGGCAACGGCGCCGGGAAATCAAATGTTGGAGGGCAGAGGAGGAGCGGCACAGCCTCCGGGGACTGACATGACCGGAATATGCTTCAGTGATCAGCTCTGGCTCAGCAGCTTCCCTCTGGATCGCAACTTGGTCTTTGATTACTTCGCACCCTCCCCTTTCTACGACTGGACCTGCAACAACGAGCAGCTCCGCATGCGCTCCGTTCACCCCCTCGACATCTCTCAACTCTCGTGAATAAAAACCCCAATTCCCTCTCTCTTTTCGGTTTTTTGGATTGTAAATTGATTTATCTTCTGTTGTTCAGGAAAATTATGGGGACGGAGTATATGCTCAGCGAAGTTATGGAGTCGCACCTGTTTGTCATTCGCAACAGAAGAGAGATAGCCCCGACAAATTTACTCCTATGCTCGCATTTTACGTCCCCGATGGTTCTATTTACGAGGCTCCGCAACTGTGCAATGTTTTTGCCGCCAGAATTGTGGGTTCATGCTTTATTCTGAATTACATTTCTTGATTGCTTTTAGGTTAGGTAGGATTTTTTTTTGTTTGGAATAATTTACTTGCATGAAACTTGAGATATGGATGTTGCTGATGTTGTGACGTAGGACAGAGGAGGAGCATTTTGTTTAGGGATTGTTATGTTTATCAGGGGATTATCCTGCCAAGAGGAGTGATATTATTCTTCGTTTTTGTTAATTAAAGGAGTATTCCTGGTTGCCTAACCTACATCATTGTGAACATTGGAGAAAAGCCTTTTGAATCCTGAAATTTAATATCTTGTTTTCTGCACCCGAACTGTATTAGGTTTTAACTATTTTGAATTTTGAAGTGTTAAGGCTCACCATTTTGAATTTCAGGCTACACTATATCAAGAAATTTTATGATTAGTTTTTATACTTAAAAAGGCTTTATTCCTCAAACTTTGTCCAGTTTAGTAGTTTTGCTTCTAGCCAATGCTTTTTTACGATTACTTTGAAGTGTTATGTTCCTACTATTGCATTGGCAATGTCTCCTTAATTAAACAATGGATAAGAAGACCTCCAAGGTAAGATTCAGATTTTGATCTCAATAAATAACTTCCAATTGTTCTCTTTCATGTTGTTTTACCCCTACAATCTACTGCTCTGCTAGCAAATCTGAGGGCAAGTTTTTAAACAAGCATTTCATCATTTTAAATTATAAAAATATAACTTATAACTCAAGGCCAAATGTGTTACTATTACTACCTACTTTTGCCATGTTAAATAACAATGACATAATGTTAAGTAACTTGTATTTTCTTTCAGGATCATGTGTGTGGCAGTGCACATTGTGCCTTGGCATCCTACTGGAGCAAGGAGCTGGGGAAGTGTGATTTCAATGCTTATTAGGTACTTTCTTCCTCTCGTTGGGATTATCTTTGTTTTATCTTGCGCTATTTCCATGATAGAAAGAGTGTTCTGTGTTGTCTAGATAGTGTGAACAAGAAAACTGTCTGGCCTATTGTATTTGACAGAGTCAACATTTATTGTGCATCTGGACATCACTACATCATTTATTGTTTCTCAAGTTTTGCCTTGACGTGTACGTTTATTTTATGTACTGAACTATTTTTGAATAAAATGGCTATCTTAACTGCTGCTAGCCCTTTTCTTTCTCATAAAGCAACTGCCAATTGTCCCGACGACCATAAGTGACTACCTGGTCACAAATTTTTACTTGACAGCCTGAAAAGAAAAATCCTAGATTGACTCCAAAGGATTGGGTCAAGTTTCTTGCATCTGCAATGGTTGGGCTGGTTAGTTTTTCAATTACACAAGTTTGAGTTTTTCTACCAGTGTTCTTGTTCTTTGCCATCTTGTACTAATGCATTTAATATGTTTTACTTCACAGGTTGTTGTAGCTAGTTCTCTTCATGTGGATACAGCTGATTTGAGGGTCATTGGTGTCGTTCTCCCTACCGTACTTGGATATTTGGCCAAGACATACTTCACGTAAGCATGTTAACTGCTTCTTTTCCTTGGAAATATGTGCTTTGCATAGTTTGCACCTTCTTTTCAATATAAATAGTCAAAGTATCTACATATATATCATTGGATGTAATCCATGATCACTCTCTATATTAATAGCATTCATTTATACATCTTGTGCTTTCTAACTACTTTTGTCTTGATAAAATTCTTTTTTTTTTTCCATTTTCAAATAAATAAATAAAACTGTGTCATATGAGTGGTGGTAACAATTTTATAAAATATTTATAATGCATTTAATATGTTTTACTTCACAATCCAGTTTTACTTTGAATCAAAATATATTCTTCTACTGAGTTTTACATTTTAATGTTGCTCATCAAGCTTAGAAGTTAGAATCCCGAGGTGAAGCATCAATCCAAAGCTTGTGGCATATGAGTGGGCTGAGATGGATCAAAACTATTGATTTATTTTTAAAGAATAAAAACAATTGTTTAAGTTGCCATACATTAACAATTTAACTATATTTTTCAAACATAATCACAAATTAAATATTGAAAAAAATAATCTAAGTCAATATAAAATACCAATTATACATTAAAAATGGCAAAGCATTTATAAAACATTTGTACTAAAACTGGTTCTTCTAAAAGCGGTGGTAACAATTTTATAATATTAAATATCAATGGTAGTAATTAATATGTTGATTCAAAGTTTACTTAAAGTTACAAATATATTTTGCATTCTGGCCATTATATTAGGTTAATGCATCAAATACTATAAAGACAGTATTCCTATTCTATGCAGAGGGGGCACGATTCTTTTTTTTTTCCAACTATAAATACTGAATTGTGATTTTTCAGGGGTATTTTAGAGAGAATAATATTCCTTAACATTAAAACATAAATTAAGTCATTTCAAAATAAATTTTATTTAGAAATAATTATATAAAATCAATTTTATTCAAAATTAATAGGTTGACCAAACACACAATCATGTTTTTAACTTCATGGACAAAGTATTGTCACGTGAAAATCTGCATGAACCCTAAAAAAAAAAAACACTTATAATTAGTGGAACCCGGTCACACTAGGACTTGTAATTTTCTATAGTTCATCATACCTGCAACTACGATCCAAGTATGAGTATTTTAGAAGGATTTTCTTTTCTGTACTTATATATAGATTTTGTTGTTATGGTTGTTTAAATATTCTAAAGTAATTATGAATATCACGAGATGTTCATATTATTAGTCTCTGAACTTTCTTTAAGTTTCCGAACATTCATATCATGTAATTTAGTCCCTCTATTTTCATATTATTTATTTTTTTAGTCCCTTAACTTAATTTTGGAACAATGAAAAGTGCTAAGGCTACTGTACATGTTAAAATCACTTTTTTTTTAATATATGACTTTCAAAGTCGGTTATTTGAAATAACCGACTTTGAAGCCTTAACCGTCCTTAAATTTGTTAAAATCACTTTTTTTTTAAAATATGACTTTCAAAGTCGGTTATTTTAAATAACCGACTTTGAATAGTTATCTTCAAAATCGGTTATTTAAAATAATCGACTTTGAATTCACCAAAGGCATTTTTAAAGTCGGTTATTTTAAATAACTGACTTTGAACAGCTATATACAAAGTCGGTTATTTAAAATAACCGTCTTTGATTGTATAAATTATTAAAAAAAATTATTTAAATAAAAAATTCTTTCTAAGATGGGTTTTAAGCAACCGACTTTGTAGACAATAATATTCCACAACGTGTACTTACAAAATCGGTTTGAAAACCGACTTTGTATGTCTAAAATAACCGACCTTGAATATGCTGTGTGTAGTAGAGGTAATTGAATCATGATTTAAATTGTTTTATATTATTATTTATAGTTTGTTTCCTCTTAATATTTTTATTATTTCTCAAACAATTGTGTTAAGGGATACATATTTTAGGATTTGATTTAGATAATGAAATAGAGATGACAAAAATAGAAGATAATTTTTTAATTAAAAGAAAGTGTAAAATGTTTGAATGCCATAAAAAAAATATAAAATTTATCTCCAATATTATTTCTCTCTTAAAAAATAAACACATTAAAGATAGAAGTTTTAATTTTCTCTTGCCTACTTCACATTTCTCTTTAACTCAGTTTAAAAGCTTAAACATGAATGTGGATTTGGTATATTTAATTAGTTTTCTATTATTATTGTATAAAAATATTACAAAATGTCTAAGATTTTCAAAATTATTACAATTTCAAAATTATCACTAACAAAATGTAAGATTTTACAGCGCAAATGTATAAATAAAAATAATTGTCATGCCTACCGAAAAACTTTAGTGGTAGATCTCAAATTGAGATCTTAGACCACTTTATCTCATAGTACCAAATATGATTGAAGATCTCTTATGATCTATCTAATTTTTTTCTTTAGTGGTAGATCTTATTTTGAGATCTTAAAGAGAGAAAAAGAGAAAAAAAATTATTTTTTTTTAAAATGTGCAGATTTTGATGGTTTTTCTACAAAAATTCATTCTCCATATTGGAGATCTCTTCACCTCCTTTATTGGGAGATCTAATGAAGATCAAATCTTGAGCTCAAAATTATTATTCAAGATCTAGCACTAAAGATGTTCAAGTATCTAGATGATAATATAGAATACTAGGCTACAATCTATGAGTAATGAATTTTTAAGGAATAGTTGTAATGGTTAAAAATTTTGTGTAAGAACTTTATTTTTATCTTGTCAAAATTGCAATTTTTTTCTATTAGGAAACCTCCAAACCTAATTAGTTAATTTTACTGGAGTCTATCTTCTAGTGACATTTTTTTTTTTTTATCAATAAAACTTAAACTTAAAATATAACTTAGCTTTTAAGTTCAATTCCACCCTGATCACTGTTTTGGGGAAAATATTTTTGATAAATAAAAATTATTTTTCAACAAAAAATCTAATTCAGTTGAAGGAATTTGATGCATGAGTTGTTATAAATATCTAATATTTTCTTTCACTTCTACCTATTAAAAATAAATCCATATAAAGAGGTGTAACCTGAATTGAAATACATTGCAGATTTGAAATGTTGAACCACATATCTTTAAGCATACAACAAAATTAAAATACATAATTAAGAATTTCTTGAATCTATTTAATAAAATATCATATCACATCTATCCAAGGCAGAGCCAAAAAGTTGGTTTGAGGCAGGCTAAAAAAATTAATTTAATAAAAATAATTAAATTTTGACATGCATAATATATATATAATATTATATTATATATCTAATATTTTTTAAACAAAATAATTAATACTTTTATAAATAAGCTAAAATATAGGAATAATCTCTTATCTCTTTTTTTTTTTTTTCTAAATTGGTCATGTAAGTTTTAAAAGTTCTAAATTGACATTTTTACTTATTCATGACAAGTTAGTCATTTTGAAAAACTGATCATTTGCGAATTTTAACACAATTATGAATCTTTTTTGATGGATTCAAGATGTGAAACTTTTTTCATTATATTCACCTACATGAAAAATATAGGAATTAACTAATGTTCAAAACAAAAAGGTCCATAAATGTAGTGAAAATAACATGAAAAATGAGTATCATGAATAGTAAAAAAGAATATGATATTAGATTTAGGTTTTCAGTTGATCATGAAACTCATTTTTCATGCATTTATTTTACCTTATTTATATCTCTTTTTGGTTTGAACATTAGTTGATTATTATTGTTTTCATGTAAAAATCTAATGAGACAAATTTCACATCTTTAATCGATAACAAAAAATGTTCAACATTGTGTTCAAAAATAAAAAATAATTAATTTTTCAAAAGGACTAACTTGTCATAAATTAAATAAGTAAGGAGATCATTTTAAAACTTTTAAAAGTTACATGACCAATTTAAAATCAAAAAATAAATTAAGGGACAATTTATATATTTTATCCTTTTAGAGAAAAGAAGAAATATATTACTTGAATAAAATTATATGAGAAAAGAAGAAATAAATTAAATGAATAAAATAATTTTTGGATAGACGTCTCAGAAGCACTCCATTAATATTTATAATTAGGGTTGTTTGTGGGCCAGTTCGAACTGGTTTTGGTCAAACTCAGAACCCAACCCAATCAAATTTGATCGATTTGGTTTGGTTCGATTTTCATAATTTTATTTTGAAAGCCAATACAATACAATTTGATCCATTTAAATTTAATCTTTTTTTTCTTAGAACTACTATTTTATATTATGATTCATTTGAATATCCAATACAATTAACACAATATTATCAAAATGTTTAAAAGTAATAAAATTGATTCATTTAATACCGTCAACATTCTAAAATAAAATAATACAAATTAAAACAAAATATTCTTCAACAAGATTTACTATAATAATCAAAATCACAATTATTTCCTACAAACTAATTTCTTGCAATAAGTTTTGCTACAACGAAATTTGTTGCAACCATATTTGCTAGAACTAGATTTGTCGCAACCAGATTTGCTGAAACAAATGAACAAAATATGATTCATTAATATTATAAACATGGCAGAAAATAAATAAGAAAAAAGGTAAAATAATAACAATGTATCTGAAAGTAATACCTTAAGCAGTTCCAACATTAGTAGTTCCAACACTTGGAGTCCCAATATTAACAGTATATTTAAAGCCAAACCAAACAACTTTAGAAATTTTGATTGGTTCGATTTGGTTTTGATCGGATCTATAAATTTAAACTCTTGACCCAACCTGTATATGAACGGTTTTGATCGGTTCGATTTGGTTTTGATCGAAATACATAAATGAACCAATCCAAATTGTTCAGATCAGTTTGAGTCAATTCGAATTTGCGGGTGACTCATACCCGTGAACATCCCTATTTATAATTTATCTGTATCTCTATCTATCATATCATGTTACTTATCTTGGTAATATTTCTCTATTTTCCTCGTCTTAGTGTCAACTAACTCTTTATTTAATTGTTATTAGAATCAATACAATTGTATATAATAAAGTGAAGGTATAGTAGGCTAAGAACATAGTTATCAATCCCGGATAGCGAAGCGGAGCGGCCGCCCTCAAAACTGGGATAGCGGGATAGCGGTAGCGGGATGACCGCTATTCTCATGTTTTCATATATGTATTAAAATATTTATAATATAAATATATAAGAGAAATATAATTAAAAATTCATGCACTAATTGTCATTAACAATAAAAACTAGTCAAAGAAACACAATATCAATTAAAATTTGCCAAATGTAACTAAAGTTCTAGAAATTCAAATTCAAAATAAACAAACACAAGCTTCTTAAATCTTAATTTAAATCATCATCCTCTTCCTCTATAACATTGATGTCATTCTCTTCTTAGTATAAGTTTATATGTTTGTTTTTCTCCAAGTATTACAATTATGTGACTATGATTTTTCAAGTGTTTTAATTGTGTGAATTGAATCTTTCAAGTGTTACAATTTGTGATTCTAGTCTTCTATTAACTTTTTTTATAGTTTTGATGTGTGAATGATGTGGTATGATGATGTAGCATGTGAAAATAAGATAATAAATTATCAAAATATTAAGACTGAAATATATTTTTAGTCCTTTAGAGTAATTTTTATTTTTAGTAACCCAAATTTAAATTAATTTTTTATAGTCCCGCAATTTTGAAAAATATTCTTTTTATATAGGCTTCAATTAAAAATTGTAAATTTTTCTGTGAATAATGAAAGTTATAATTTATATACCTTCAATTACAACAAAATCTGCACATATATTTTTTATTTATTTTACAAATGAGAAATTTTGTTGATATATTTATTATTAATATTATTATTATTAGTGATAATTAATTAATATTAGTATATTATTAGATAAATTAATTATTTTATAAATATACATATAATAGAAGGTTAATTGAAAATATATGATATAAATATTAAGTATCAAATACGTATATTTTTAGTCACTAAAATATATATTTATATAATATGTGTTTAATTAATCTTCTTCTAATATAATTTAAAATTGAAAAAAAGATAGGCAGGGTTACTTGATTTGCATGGTTTAGTGATTAGTGGGGACACAAAGAACCAAACCCAACTTCGCTTTTTCCAAGAACCCACCCTCAGAGAGAGAGAGAGAGAGAGAAGAGAAATATTAACAAACAAAAATATTTTAATTAATTAAAAATAAAAAACGGAAGCAACCTCAAGCACGTTGCTCCCTCCCTTCTCTCCCCTTTTCTGTCTCCGTCACTCTCACCATGGAGGTGCAACCGCCAACCCCCTCCACTGCGCCGCCGTCTCTGCCGCCGCACCTCAGCTACCCCGACTCTGTGGACTCGCCGCGCACCGCCGCCGCCGCTACCGTTCGAGGTCGACGTCGGGAGATAGAAGAGAAACACTCAGAGGGAGTTTCAGCAGTTTTGCGTGGGAGAGAGAAGAGAAACACTCGTAGAGAAGAGAAACACTCACAGAGGGAGAAGATGAAAACAAATCGCGGCCGCGTCACCCGCAATCGCGGGCACGACAGCGCTTCCCTGTAGCGGCCGCGTCACCCGCAATCCCAAACCGCACCGCTACAGACCCCACCGTAGCGGTGCCATGCCGCTCCGCTCCGATCCGCCGCTATAGCGGCCGCTCCGGCCACTATTGATAACTATGGCTAAGAATATGGCTAAAAGGATTTTGTTGCTCTCATCAATAAAATTACATCATACAATGGAGGAAACTGTTATGTCTAAAAGTATTTTTCATTTTTTTAGAGTCCAAAAACTTATGAGTATTCTTTTATATATATATATATATATATATCATGACTCTATGCAAAAATATTGTCTTATGTGATAATATTATAATAAGTAATAATAATCATCAGATCATCGGATCAAGATTAAAAATAATAAACAATTGAAATTAAAATTTAGGAAAGTGTATTGGATTAGGATTTTAAAAGACTATTTTAACATAAAGAAGTCTCGTGGATTTAAAAGATTATATAGGAATATTATGAATTATCATATTTCTTTACTACAAGACTTTTATTATAGTTTGGATTTTAATTGGTTTATATCATAAGAATTTAAAGAATTTGAAATGACTTTATAGATTTATAAGATTTGAAAAAGGATTTGTGAATTTTTAAAAATGCATTCAAAATTAAAAGAGTTAGTGAAAAAAAAAAAGAAATGATGAGGTTTGGATAAAAAAAAAGTAAAACCAATATAATTTTTTTAATCTTTTAATAGTTATATTAAATCTAGCTTTTTATCCTCCTATACTAACCTTTCTAGCAATAACATCTTTTCATTCTCACTTTTGAATTTGAACAATAGATTTAAATTATAAGTTGGTTTTTTAATTTTTTTTTAACTACTACTATTATTTCATGATAAATCTAATGACATGTTTAAATGAGATGCAATAATAAGCATATATGAGAAGGGAGTAGTGAGGGTGGAAAATTGGTAAGAGGATTACAGAGTTTGTTGATGACGAAATCAAGAGTGCTAGTCACGAAAATAGTGTTGAACAGGTGATGAGCATAGTCAGTATAAGGAAAGTATGGTTAATCTTAGCACATAAGATAAACATTAATTTAATTTAGAAAACAAAGGAAAAAAGCAGGGGAGGAGTATATTTGATATTTTTTATTTCAAAAGAATAGGTGAAATATATTTGGTACACACATCTTGAAGATATTAAAGAGAGAAGAGGGTATATGTGATGAGAGAAAAGAAAGTCGGGTAACTAATAGAAAAAGAAAGAAAAAAGTCTAACAAAATCTCAAGGATTTGAGTGAGATTATTCGATAATGATGGTGACGACAGCGACGATGACGAAGGTCATGTTGACGAAGGTGGTGACACTGATGGTGATGGGTTAATGATAATTGACATTTTGAGGACATGATTGGTTTGATTAATCTTTTAGAGATTTAAATGCTATATGAGATTTTAATTTTAATTTTTGAATATTTTAATCTCAATTATCTATTATAGATTTTTATAGATTTGTTTATTGTTTGGGTAATCTTTTAGAAATTTGATGATACATTATATTTAAATTTTAAATTTTAAATATTTTAATCTCAACCATTTATTATTTTTTTATCTTGATGAGATGGTTGTTATTAAGTATTCTCAAGTCATAAGGAATTATTTTATTTAGAGTTATCAAAATGAACATAGTCGACTTGCTTACCCATTTGGTTGTCAGGATGGTCTATGCCAAAGAAAATGTGACCAAAATAGAAACAGACCAATCTAGGTTGGCCCATTGGACCCAACGAGTCAAACCGGCTCAAGAATTATAGACTTGAATTCATTAGGACCTATTTGACCTGATATTATGTTATTTTTTTGAAAATTTATATAATTTAGCAGAGAAAAAACTAAAAAGCCAATTTGAGTTGGCTAAAGAGACCAATGGACTAGGCCAAATCACAAAAAGTGTAGATATATGGAATAGGACCCGACCGTCCCATTTTTCACATTTGGCCTAAAAGGATGACTATTCGTTTTGATAGTTCTATTTTTATTGTCTAATAAATACACAAGGAGATATTATAAATGAAGATCATTTGTTCGAGGTCACGAAAATTTGTAATGATCCTTATATATACTGTCAGGAGTTTAAATCTATTCATAATGAGGAAAGGTATTAAAATGCTGTTGGCATACTTATGAATCAATTTTATACATGTTAAGGATTAGTTTTATTTGTTAGATGGCAGCAAAGTGAATTGTTGAAATAAGTGATACATCAGATGAAATTCAATATCATTGGTCGAGAAAGACAAACCACTGTGGTATGCCTAAGAATCGACATGCAGCTTCAACCATATCAGAATGCTCATCCTCTTCTTGAGTTGCATACCCACCTGATTGTGCACATGCTGAACAGCATTTTGATTATGCTATTGATGATAACTTCTAGATTTCATGTGTTTATTTTATCAGACCTTTGTATGTTGTACTTAATTTTTAGTAATGATTCCTACACTGCACCATTGTTTTAATTTTTAGTAATGATTTCTACATATGTTTATCGTATTGTTGTGACTTTTTAGTTTTTCTTTCTGTTCATCAACCATTAGACTAACGAAGAAATTTGCAAATACGTTATTCAAACTAATATATTTTCATTGTTGTAGCTTTTGTTTTGGTTGTTTTTATAGGTGTGAATTAAGCCATTGGTTTTTTTTTTTTCATGTTTTTAATTCACGATAAAAAGTTTGTGGTTCTCAATTTAAATAATTTCTTCACATTTTCCTCTATTATTTTTAAGTAGTTCAAAATTAAGCTAAAACTTAAACAAAAACTGTAAATTGTTAAACAATATAATCCTATCTAAAGGTACTCTATATGCGCCTGTTTCATAGTAACAGCATAGATTACAGAACTAAAAGGTTGAATTTTGAGCTCCAAGTTGGTCAAGCAAGATAACATGTGCTGTTTTACCTCAGGTGAGTGCTCATCCTGTTCCACAGAACGTGTTGAGGTATTGTTATGTTTGGTGTTAGTAAGGTGTTTAAAATAAATAGTGGTTCATGTAACATTATTCAATTTCAATTGATCAATGAACTTGTAATTTTTGTGTTGCACGCGTGGAAATCTAGTCCATGCTCAATGGACTGATCATGGGCAAAAGTGGAAGTCTGCTAATGCAATCATACCTACGATGGTATTTGGTACAACGATGGTTGAATAATCTACAGCGATAAAATAAAAATATATTAACTTGGCTGTCATTGGCAAAACTGGAAGTCTGCTAATGCAATCACTCATAGTATTTGGTACAATTATTAGCAAGTAAAAGAGAAAACATAATAAAAACCACAAAGCCCAGCCATTACTCTCATAGTCTGCTGATGCAATCACTCAACGATGTATGTATTAAAGAGGTTGTCATTCACATTGGGGTTCAAGTCATAGTTTTTCTTTTATCCACTCTTGACAACTATGAAAAATCATTAATTAAGGTTGAAATCATTTTGGAAAACTCATCAAGCCAAATAGAATCTCATGAATGTTTTTTTGCAGGTAAAAGGATAATCTCAATAAATCTTATTGCTTGATTATAAAATTACAGTGCAAAAGAGTTTTTACAACCTTATCATTCTCGTAATGCAAATTAACTATACAATTAGAAAAAATATACAAAATACTACAGTAGTCACACAAGTCTGTAGGACTCTTCCAGCATCATCCATTCCAAAATTTTGCAGAAGTATGAAGGCCAATATCATCTAATTGGCTGTCATGGGAAAATCTGGAAGTCTTCAATGCTAAGTGAAAAATGAAGAATAACAAGGGGCCATTAATTTTCAAGTAACCCTCATCTAGAGTGATGACTAATGGTATTGCTCAGTGCCCATGAAGATTTCTAGAGCTTCTTGGAGGACAGTGGATTTAGATGGCATTCAACCCTCCTCTGACTCTGCATATCAGAATAGATATCAGAACTAAGTAAGGCTTTGATAAAAGAAATGCATACTTAATGAGGGGAAGCATTAAGGTGGCCACTTTGGAGTTTCATGGCAGTAAGCATTTGTTGGAAAAAAGGAGCTACCACTTAACCACCAGTTTTTATGCAAATATGGAAACCCATAGATACCATGAAAATAATACAGAAAGATAGTTTCAACTTTCACTTCAACCATTTTTCATACCATGTATGGCTTCCATGTTATTATCCTTGTAAACACCTAGAGGTGATCCATGCACAGAGAGAAGCATCTCGCCAGGTTTTGGCAGCCTAAGTGTTTTGGGTGTCATCCCAACTGACAACCTCTGACTAGTCACCTGCAAAATGCTTAAAGTGCCAAATTAAAAACGGAACTAATATGGTGCAGTTGGCTATTCTACACATTCACACAATCTGAGCATTGTAAGTGTTGAATGAAGATCAGACAACCCAAATCTCGAGTACATGTTTTCATTTTGATTTACTGAGATAAAATCTAAGTCTACCGATCTTCATCTAACAGTGTCAGGTGCTAATTAAGTGAATGTGTGGAAAAGCCAACTCAAAGTAATCTAGATCTAATTCAGCTGTTAACTTAGGGATTAAAACTTAAAATCATCTAGATATACTTGTTCCTTAGCAACATAAACCAGAGTTTATAAAACAAACAAACAAACAAATAAATAGTAGGGATAAGATATGAACACCGGGAGTCTGAAGACCTTCTTGCACTGCTAGAGTCTGAGTGTCAGATGGTTCCTCCAAAGCCTATAAATATCAGAAATTTTAATTGTAAATAGAACCTAAAAGAAAGCTCCATTTAAATTGACAAATACTACAAATCACATTACAAATAAGAATGGATGAACAAAAGCAGCATTATTGCAACCCTTGTGCAGTTACACCCTGTTTGTTATCACATACTACAATGACTATAAAGGCTGATAATGGTAAAGTTGCACATTGGTGACCAGTTGGTCATATGTTTGAATAAAAAAAACCTCTTTGCAACGCTATTGCAACCCTTGTGCAGTTACACCCTGTTTTTTTATTATATACTACGACTAAAGGCTAATAATGCTAACATTGAAGAAGTTCATTTTATGCCTTTGAATTGAGGGTGAGCTTGGCGCAATGGTAAAATTATGCCTTGAAGACCAATTGGGCATAAATTCAAATCCAGAAACAACCTCTTCGAATATGCAAGGATTAAGTTACACATATGACCCTCCCTCATACATTCGCATAGCTAGAAGCCTTCTGGCATGAGGTACGTTAGTTAACTAGTCAGTGAGGTCTTTGAATTAGTAAAATATCACATTGATCTCATGCGTAACATTTTCAGCAGTGCCTCATCATTCAAAGGACCCTTGGTGTATATGAATAACTAAGATATAACTAATAACTAGCCAAAACTGAAAAGAGAACAAACATACAATGTCCTTGAAATGCAGGTCATCAGCACCAATAAAGCTCATTCTCCCTGCCACCAAAGAAGCCCCTATTGTCAATTTTCAATTATAATAAACAAACATACTTCACATTTTGCAATTGCACACTCACAAAACAAAAAGTACCTTCATTGGTGGAATATTCTAACCCAGGGAAGCGAGGGATGGAAGCGATGGACAGCCTCTGGAGCAAAGAAGCGTGCAAATCCACACCATCGTTACACCCTTCCGTCTCTCTCCATTTCACTTCCCGATTCTTGTTGCGCTCGCCGTTCACGATGACGGCGAGATTCGGTAGGGTTTCTTCGAAAACCTGCAGCACGGGCTTCCGGAGCTCCTCGCTGCCGAACCGCGAGCGCAGGAACCGCAGCTCCGTGAGCAGGTGTTCAATCTCGACGTCACGAACCACCCTGATAGCGCCGATTTGTCGCTCCATCGCTGCACCGAAGTTCAATTGAACTCAAAACGGAGAAAATAAGATTGGTTTGGTGGTTAGAGCCATAAAAAAAGGTCGTAGATTCGAATCCCCCGCTAACATAACATGCTAATTGTTAACATTTTCTGATAAAAAAAAATAAAAAAAATTGAACTGAAAAATAACACACTCGTAAAAGGGGAAACGAAAAAAAAAATTAAACTGTGGATGTGAACCTTGGATTTCGAGGTCGATGAATTGTGGTGCCTGCGTTTGAGGTTGAGGTTCGGTTACTGATTCGGCTGCTTTCGCGGTTTTCTTGGCTCTACCACGCTTCGGCATTTTAGGTTTCGGAAGATGAAAAGCTGTGAATGAATAATTGAATGCGAAGCGACTCAAACTCAATTCAACGGTCTCGTTGTTCACCCAAACTTGCAGATTTGTGAATTGAGTTCGAAGAGAAGACGCGGAAGAAAAGGTGAGTTTTGAAAATTTGAACAAATTGGGCCTTTGGTTTATTGAGCCCAGTTTAAAAACCAAAGCCCATGATTCAATTAAATCCTGGCCAGGGTGCTTTCTGGCACTGCTCGTGTTTAATTTGCTAGATCAAAAACAGAATTCTCAACCTTTTTTTGATTCGAACAATTTTTTTTTAAAAAAATTTGTCCACCGTGCAAAGCTTTTCTTAAACTTTGTTCGTTTACTAAGTGATACCATTAAATTTTAAAGGATTAATTGTGTTTTTTTTCTTCTAAAATTAGTACAAATTTCACTTTTAATCTTCAAATAATTTTTTTTAGCATTTTTATCCTCAATTTCTTTTTGTTTCTTATAAAAATTTTAGTTATTATTGTCAAATAATAACCTTAATTGATGACAACATATCAATTTTTTTTGTAATTTTTTTTTAAAAATTTTGATCAACTATTATAACATCTTTAATAAATGAAAGATTAAAAATTACATAGAAATCACTCAACAGATGAAATAATCACGTCTCCTCAAAGGTTGGCATTTTTACTGCTCTATATTTAGTTTTTATAACTGATAAAGATTCAATTGATTGTCTTTTACTACATAAAAAGGACTAGATCTTCTTCAATAGTTGAATTAGCTCCTCGGTGTACTTAATAACAAAGTTGTCTTAGCCACCTCTAAAATTGATGAAATTAATTATGAATCACCACCTCCTTCATCCAATCCTTACTAAAACTTTTTAATCAGCCATAAATTTTGTTCTACTCCTTAGTAAATACAAGTATAAAGTTGACTCTCATTATTTCATGTCTCGCTTTAAGAGATATAAAGTTAATATAATGATTAAAAAAATTAAAAAAGAAAATATCATAAGTTTAAATTACTTAAATTTTATTTCTAACAAAACTAATAAACTAATATTTTCTTAAAAAATCATATGTTGCGCTCCACCTTTAAATTAAATATGATAAGGAGCTTCATATCAATGAGAATTTTTTCTTTTCAAACTGATTAAAAGATCAAGCCAGATAATGAAAGAAGATTGCTCAACTATCTTTGGGATATGGACTGCACCTCCCTTTATACCATTGGCTCCAAGAAGGTAATTAGCTAAATATGCAAAGGTGCAAGTTAAATATTTATAGCTAGAGTTATAAAGATTTAACTTACACCTAAGGAAGAATTACAGTTCATCAGTAAGTATGTTATAAAGTTTATTATATTCTTTAATTTTTTTAATTTGAATATTTTGTTCTTTTAATTTTCACAAAAATATTTTGATCATTTTAGTCTTTGAAATATTTTTTGAGATTTTTTATTTCTTATGATTAGAAAAATTGTTAAATAATTACGTGATAAACATAGTGCCACCCAGTGTTATAAAATTTGATTCAATCATTGACCTGATCAAGGTAGTAGGTCACTAGGTCAATAGTCCAACTGGTAAACTGGTAATTGGCAAAGTTTGATCTTATCTATATTAAAAAATTCAAAATTATATTATATATACATATATAACTAATATTATTTGGTTAAAAAAAGTTCATCCATAATACCATACTGAAAAATCCAAAATAGCAATTGAAGTATTAAAGTTGATAACACAAATAAAGTGTATTATTAATAAATAAAAAGTTTAAATAGTAACTACCTAAATTAAAACACAAGTCCAATTTTTAATAAACAAAATTAGCAAAAGCCTATTTTGAAATGTAAAATAGAAACTGCAGAAAATAATAAAAGGGGTATTAAAAGCAACATCATAGATCTAACCAAATTAGACCCAAATAAACAAAAACCCTAATACCAAGTGTATATATTCTTCTCTTACGGCTTCTCATCCAAAAACACCTACCGCATCATAAGCGCCACAATGCGTGCACTTCAAAGGATTAAAAAAAGGTGATAGCAAAGCACTATGACAATATGACCCTCTCAGTATTTAAAAAAAACAAAACAAAACAAAACTCTCTCTTGCTCTCTTTCTCTCTTCCATTCCCAAGTTGAAACCGCTGGAGAATGCAGCATCGCTGAAGCGAAGATCGGAAAACGCAACCGGAGCACATAATTAGAAGTGCACCACATACAGAGCGCGCACCCTCTGGCAGATCTGGAGCTATGCCGCACCGCCAATAGCGATGACCTCGCTTAATCAATTTGTCGTCGCTCCTCGAAGCAAGATCGTGAAGGAGGCCTTTAGGCTCTCAAATGAAGCCCTTTTTATCTTTCAAAAACCGGTCGGGTTTCACCGGACAAAACCGGACCAAATGCATGACCAGTTCAATTCCTAACTAACCTCGATATAGCATCGAGAAACTGGTTTCCGATCCAATCTGTCTGACCGGCTGGGCCGGACCGGGTTTTCACAATACTTGTGCCTCCTTAACACATTAGTTGTTGGCATATGTTTCATGTACTAAAAATTAAAATACTTAAATTATAATGATTAAAAATATTTTTAAGCTGAATTAAAATAAGAAGAAAAAAAACCTCAGCGGTGCAAACTCTAACACGCTTTATTTACTCCTATTTTATCATAGAATAATTATTTATTACTATTAATTATCTTGTAATGTTTTTTTTTTCTTCTGAATATTATCTTGTAATGTTAATTGAAACTTTGAAAGTATCGATAGATACATGGACATTTTGAGAGTCTCAATTCAAAAAATAATATCGAGATTTGATTTTATTTGGAATATAATTGGAAAATAGTAATAATAACATAAAATTTAGGAAAATTATGTTTTATGCTTAGAGTAATATTAAAAATTATATGTAATAAAAAATATTTTATGATTTTCTAGTTACTGCCGAAAATACTTGATTCGGTATGATTCTTAAGTCTTAACAGAAATATAAATAAAATAATGTAAAGACCGAATATAAAAGAATATTAATAAAATGGACAAAGACATGAAAAATAATTAGCTAAAATGATTATTTTTTAGTCGAAGGCCTTTACAAACGTAAATAAAAATGGTTAGAATTCACAATCGTATCAGTATAACCGGACATAAATAATTAAAATAATTTTAAAATAATTAAGGACCAAATTAAATTTCTTAAAACTTGAAAAATAAATTAAATCTTTTAAATAATTTAAGAATCAAATTTATAATCAATTCTATTTATTATTGTAATCAATTTACACGTCTATATTGATGACATTCGCAATAAATAAATCAGGCAAAGAAAAAAACAATCCCATAAAATTTAGGGAAACACAAAACTCAAAATGGATTGTGTATGCATAAAAAATCAGATGACTAACAAAAGTGGAAATGAATGTAACTGACTAGTGACTGATAACAAGCAAACTTTAATAATCAAGAGAATCAGTACAATTGTATTATTTATAATGTATGATTATTTAAATAAATTATTTATTTTAAATTTATGAATTATATAATATTATATAAATTAAAAATTTTATACAAAAATATATTTTAATTTTAAAATTGTTATAATAAATACTTAACTTAAATTACATTAAATTTGTAATTAAAAAATATACTTTAATTAATAAAAATAAATTAAATAATAATTATTTATATAAATAATTCACTTGATGTCAAATCATCTATTTCAATAAAAAAATAATACGAATATTATAAATTTTTACGATCTTGTTTAATTTTTTTAGTAAAAAAAAAACATTTATCCTAAATATTTCAAACGTTGACTATCAGATCATACAACAATGACTGCATAGTTGTGAGTCATCGAATCTTCCACGCTACTGTGCTAATGCTGCAAAGTGTAAAGTAAGGGTGTCTGTGAATCAGTTCGAATCGGTTTTGACTAAATTTTGTACTCAATTTTGTTATGGTTTGGGCCTGGGCCCGATTGTTATGAATGATCGTACAAATAACTTATCCATGGAACGTGGAGGCTGACTTGGTCCAAGTGAACGTTGAGGACGTGCTGGATGAGGCCGAGAATCCAGGAAGCAGTTTCCATACCCGTTACGAGGTAATCCGCCTATAAATACATACTAATTCCTGGTGAAAGGTACACACACACTCTAGCTTTCTCTCTTTCATATACACAGAGACCACTCCAATTGGTGTATCTCTGTGATCTTCTGCTTCAAGGTGTCATTTTCCATTGACTCCCTTGAATCCCTGAGTTAGAGTGATCAAACAACAAACACGTAACACTTAAGTGTTACACAATTGTGTTCTGGGAAACATACAGAACATTGGCGCCGTCTGTGGGAAACGATAAACTTCGAGTCCCACGCTTGTCAATAATGGTAAACACAAGAAACAGCCACTCTATACCACATTCAGAGATGCCGAACAGAGAGATTTGCCTACTGGAGAATCAGAATGTGGCACGAAGGGAAGAAGTACATGTGACGAAAGCCGTTTCCGACGAAGCTTCCTCTCCCGCTCAGACAGACCAACAGAGGACCCCACCGGTGCGAAGGATGGGCCAGGAAGGGGAGCTCGAAGGACAGCTTGTTAGCAATGTTCTCAATTCAATCCTAACCCGAATTGAGAACATGGAGAAAAGACAAAATCTACAAAGACAGGAAGACATCCGTAGCATTACACGCCAAATAGAAGAACGTAATGAGGAGTGGAGACGTGCCGAAATGCAACGAACGGCACAATTGGAGCAGCAGCTGCGGATGATAGCAGACCGGGTACAACTTCCAAATCCTGAGAGGGAGACGCAGGATTTTGAGGACCCACTTGAACCAAAGAAGAAGTACCGACGCGGAAGACCAAAGGCGGATAGAGGAGCCGCAAGATCTAAGGACACACCTAAATCAAAGAAGAGATACCGACCCCGGAGATCAAAGGAGGATAGACGAGCCGCATCGGGGTCAAAACCGGGCACAGAAGGAGGCACGCGATGGAGTCGACACAAACCAGAGCCGCGATGAAAATCCGGACATTCGAGCAAAACATGACGACAATCCCACTGGTAGGACAAACAACGAGAGGAACCCGGCGGGAGAACATAATTTTCGCGAGAAGGCAGGACCAGTGTATCGTCGGAAATATAGCAGGGGACAGCAAAACAACAGTCCATTCGTGGACGACATCGTAAACGCTCGATATTTGGATGACTTTGATCATTCCTATCAAAGTATGACGGAACACAAGACCCACAAGTACATATCGATGAATTCGATCTGCAGATGTGTGTCCGGGGCATTGAGGAGCCCATAATATCAAGGATTTTCGTTACAACATTGACGGGCCCGGCGCAGACGTGGTTCCATACTCTGCCGCCTAGATCAATAAAGAATTTCGAAGACTTTGGTCAGAAATTTTTATTGAACTTCACGACTAGTAAAAAGCAGCCGAAGTCCGAGTTCACCCTGGACAAAATCAGACAGGCACCCGGGGAAACACTGCAGAGTTATTTGGATAGATTCAAAGAAGCCGCCCTGCAGGTTGATGGGCTAGAAGAAAGAGTCCACGTATACTTGATATCGGCCGGACTTAATGGTTCGTCAAGATTTGCCAAGTCCATTTACAAAGACCCGGTGAAATCTTTGATGGAATTTCGTGCATGCGCAAAGAAATACTTGGAGTTGGAACAGATGGAGGTCGTCAACAACTCGGGACGATGAAAGGAGCGTCATGAAAGGAGAAGCCCACCCCCAAAAAATAGGGGATACCCGGAGAGTCGAGCTCGGAATAATGATCTGAAATCCCGACCAGGAAGATACGAAAACAAATATGAGAAATACACTCCATTAAACGTATCCCGTTCACAAATCTGGAAGGAGGTCGCACTCACAGAGATGAAGAAGGTTGAACGACCCCGCCCAGTTTTCAACAAGGGTGGATTGGATAAATCACGATTTTGTGAATTCCACAACGGACCTGGGCACACCACGGACCAATGTTGGGATCTGCAGGATGCAATTGAGAAGTTCATCCGAGAAGGAAGATTAAAGCAGTACGTTATTCGGACACAAGGAAGAAAGAACAAACGGAAAGGAGACGAAAATCAACATATCAACGAAGGAAAGAGACCTCGGGAAGATAATGACGAGTTCCCGGAACCCGAGTTTGAATGTAACGTGATTTCCGGGGGAATGGGCGGTGGCGGAGATACTGCCACTCAAAGGAAAAAATATCTGAAGGAAGTGCTATCGGTCCAGGCACAACCTAAATTCAAAGCTCGTACAGGAGAGCCAGAACCTCCACTCTTGTATTTCACAAAGCAAGACATGGAGGGGGTAGTACCCGGACATGAAGACGGACTGGTGATCTCAGCGACGGTGGGCAATTGCCGGGTAAGAAGGATGTACGTAGACAATGGAAGTTCCACCGACATAATTCTATTGAATGCATTTCGAAAGATGAAGTTGGACGTTAAGGAATTAAGTCCGTGCAAAACGATGTTGATCGGCTTCAACGGCGGAAACACGAATGTAATGGGGTCTATCCGCTTGCGGTTAACCTTGGGAACGAGAGAAGCTTACAAGTCTGAAGAAGTGGAATTCGTCGTGGCAGATTTTCCATCCCAATATAATATGATATTGGGAAGACCCACCATACATAAGTGGGACATCTTAATGTCCACAAAGCACCAGAAACTCAAGTTTGTGGGCAGCAACAGGCGGGTGGTAACCATATGTGGCGATCAGAAAGAATCTCGACAATGTTATTATGATACGGTTCGGAAAAGTGAACGAGAAGCTAACGACGACATTCATAATTGTGTACGTTCAGTAAATGTGGTGGAATTGGATATGCGAGAAGCCACGGATGAGTGGAGGCCGGAACCAGTGGAGAAAGTTGAGCAGATTCTGATTGGAGACCAGGTTGGTCAGGTAACTAATATTGGTGGAACATTAGAACCCGAACAGAGGGAGGAATTGATCCAATGTTTAAAGAAAAATCGTGATGTATTTGCATGGAAGGCGTCAGAAATACCAGGTGTCGATCCCGAATTCTGCAGCCACAGACTGGCAATGTACCCGGGGTCGAAACCGGTGGAACAGAAGAAACGAAAATTGGGACCAGAGAGAGCCCAAGCTTTGCAGGACCACATTAATGAGTTGCTGCAGGCCGGCTTCATACGCGAAGTACAATACACCACTTGGCTGTCGAATGTCGTAATGGTTCGCAAGCCGAATGGAAAATGGAGAGTGTGCACGGATTACACGGATTTGAACAAAATGTGCCCCAAGGACGCATACCCCATGCCAAACATAGACCAGCTGGTGGACAATTCATCCGGGTACAGAATTTTGTCGTTCATGGATGCATTTTCCGGGTACAATCAGATCGCAATGCACCCGGACGACTAGGAAAAAACGGCGTTCATAGGTGACAAAGCCAACTATTGCTATAACGTCATGCCATTTGGGCTCAAGAATGCGGGGGCCACATACCAAAGGATGATGAATAAAGTATTCGAGTCACAGCTCGGACGAAATATTGAGGTCTATATAGATGACATGATAGTCAAAACTGCAAAGGTTGATAAGCATGTCGAAGATCTTGAAGAAACCTTTGGCCGACTACGCAAGTTTAACATCTGGCTCAACCCATTAAAATGTACCTTTGGGGTCGGGGCCGGAAAGTTCTTGGGTTTCATGTTAACACATAGAGGAATAGAAGCTAATCCGGATAAGTGCCGCGCTGTCCTGGATATGCAATTCCCGACCAGTAAGAAAGAAGTTCAACAACTAACGGGTAGAATAGCCGCCCTCACGCGTTTTATGCCAAAGTCAGCAGAGAAGGCATTGCCGTTCTTCAAGATGTTGAAGAAACCAGCTGTCATAGAATGGAACTCGGCCAGTTCTTCATCCACCGGGGCACCCGGCTTGAGCATATATGAAGGGGGTTTGGTCAAACGAACCAACTCTTCAGTAACCCCTTTTTTCCATACATTATCCAAGCGAACCCGCACCTCAAGGTGCTCGGAGCCAGCAGCGAAGGTAGTACGTGGGCGGCCATCCTCCACGGTAAGATCCACGATTTCGACCACCGAAACCGGGGTCAAGGTTGCCGAGGAGGAAGGCAGTGGAGCAGCCGGAGTAGCTGACGCCGCCTTTTGAGCACCTTCGTCAAAAAACGCCCTGTAAGGAGGCGCACCACGTTTTTTGGACGGAGCGCTAAGTTTGTCAGTCGCCGGCCTCTTGCCTTTGCCCTTCACTTCAGTTGGTTTGGAAATATGGGCGACGTCGGCCTTGGCTTTAGGAGGAGGTCGTGATCCCATTCCGGCTACAATCAGAAAACATCACAATTAATACAAATGCAGTGATAAACCATGAGATAATGTAGTCACCAAAGCAGACCATTTCGACGACCAACGCCAATGTAGTCGGAAGTTTTAGGCTGACCATGAGCACTTATAAACTCAGAAATCACGAAGACAGAAGAGGTATCCGAGTCGGAAAGATCCTCTTCGACAAATCGATAGTTGGAATGATCCTGCTTGTAATGATCATCCGACCAGTACAAGGGAAAAACTCATTCTACATCGGACGACTCAGGACCGGACAAGAAAAAGGGTTGTCGATGAGGTTCTGCGGCAACTTTGAAGTATTTGTCCTTGAAGCCACGGAAGGAGTCCGAAAAGGGATCGAAGAGTTTCCATTTACTCTGACTACGAAAGGAAATCCACCCTTTTCGGTCAGAAGGTTCTTTGCCCGTTCTAGGAGTATGTGGAGAGAAATAATAAAAGAAGAGAGGAACGGTGCAGGGGATTCCTAAATCCGTACAAAATAATTCAAAAGTACGAATAAACCCCCAGCTATTTGGATGGAGCTGGGAAGGAGACCCGAAGATGATTTAAAACTTCGATTTCAAAAGAGGAAAAAGGAAAGGTAATACCTATTTGTGTTATGACATCTTGAAAAAAGAAGAAGAAGTTGGGGTTATTACCCTCCCGTTGAGCGCAAATGGGTTCACCGGGCAGGGGAGCTTGAAGGGCGAACCCATCTTGCTTCCCTACTGAAGTCGACACTATACTAGGAAGGTCGAGGACAGAAGAAGTTCGAAGAATTTCATAAGTGACCCAAGGGAACTTAGACGCTAATGCCGGGGGCACATCTGAATGGGATTCTACAGAGGCAGATTCGTCCACGGTTTCCGAAGTAACACCCATTATACCTACGAAAATGAAGAGGGGAAATAAAAGTTAGTAAACGTACCTGGAGGCAACGCATCAAATTCACAAGACACTAAGGCCGAAACACCGTCGACGACAGAATGGGTATGCGATCCTGGTTGCAAACCCTTGAAAGCAGGACGCAAAATAGGGTTATGATGACATGAACTAAGAATAGAATCGGCAATATCGTCGGAGCCTATTTGAACATTAGGAATGGCCTCGGACACACAATCCATACAGGCATCATAATCAACCTCCATTGCCTCAATCGAGGATGAAGATGATTCCTCATCAGAAGATGGAGAAAGGCCAACTGGAGGGATAGGGTGATGGCAAGAGAATCCTAGAGAGAGACCCCGTGGACTACCAGTATCAATTTTGGGCCCAAGAATCGAAGAGTCCAAAGAAGACAAAGTTCTGGAAGAGACTGGGCCTGATATTGGGCCTAAGGGTTTCGGCTTAGGATCTACAGGAACCAGAAGAGGCGGGGGAAATGAAAGAGCTGAACCGCCAAGAGTAGCGGTGATCTTTTGTTTTCCGGAGGAGGAAGAACCTCCGGTGTGACGGCGAAGGGGGTCGTTTTCGCTTTTCCCCGCCGGAAGTGGAAGGCCAAACAACAACCAAGCGGCTCTAGGGCCAAATTTTTTCCTTATCTCTGCCTCTTCTTCAGGGGACATTCTTAGGGCAAATTAAAGAAAATCAAGAAAGACTCGAAGGAAAAGAGAATGATAGGGTTACAAAACGCGAAGAAAAACCCAGAAACCAAGAAAAAGAAAGAAAATATGATGCAACCCTAAGAAATCCTGATGCTGGCAGAGTTACGATAATGCAAAAACACTAAATGATGCAGAAAGAAAGGAGAAAGAAGGTACCTGTGGTATTGAGGAATTGAAGTCTGATTGGAAGAAGAACGAAGGGGGAACTTGAAGAAAATGCGAGAAGATACTTGAAAGGCTGATGAAAGAGAAGAGAGGAAGTAATAGCAGAAAATAGGCAGAAGTGACAAGCACGGGAAAAAGTAGGCACGAATGAGCAACTTTGAAAATAAAAATTTGAAATATGATGGTAACTTGCAGTAATCGCCAGACGAAAAGAAACGGTTCAGTCACCACAATGAAACGACACGCAAGGGTATCATGGTAAAAGCACGTCCAATTATAAGGGCAGGAAAGTAAAGTCGCGTCAATAGTAATCATCACCAGGCGAGTGAAGTGACAGACCCTTTAAAGGCATTTATTGCCATTAAGGGCAGAAAAAGTAACTGATTTGAATCAGGAAGTCCAACAGCCGTTTCAGATACGTCATAAACAATCCGGGTACATTACTCGTCCAAGGCAAATCCGACCACATCTATTCGGATGTTTTGTCGACTACACATTTGATTATATTTACATTCAGCAGAACCTGAATACATATGTCCACAAAAGTCTAGTCGAAAATATTCGTATACTCGGATATTCTCACGATCTCGAAAATAGACTGAATAAAGCAGTTATAGAAGTGTGTATCCGAACGTTGAAGAATTGTATCCGGATGAACGTGGTCGGATATGTTGTCCGGAACACTGTGGATAGATGATACTCCGTACAAGGGAAGCCGACTAATCGTAGTCGGATTAATTATAGTCGGATTGATTGTAACCCAGAAGTTTGTAAATCACCTTGTGCATCCCGGCTGCCAAGTATACTTGGCAACCGGGCTGGGGGGCAACTGTTATGGTTTGGGCCTGGGCCCGATTGTTATGAATGATCGTACAAATAACTTATCCATGGAACGTGGAGGCTGACTTGGTCCAAGTGAACGTTGAGGACGTGCTGGATGAGGCCGAGAATCCAGGAAGCAGTTTCCATACCCGTTACGAGGTAATCCGCCTATAAATACATACTAATTCTTGGTGAAAGGTACGCACACACTCTAGCTTTCTCTCTTTCATTTACACAGAGCACACACCCCACTCCAATTGGTGTATCTCTGTGATCTTCTGCTTCAAGGTGTCATTTTCCATTGACTCCCTTGAATCCCAGAGTTAGAGTGATCAAACAACAAACACGTAACACTTTGGTGTTACACAATTGTGTTCTGGGAAACATACAGAACAAATTTAATTAAATTTGATTAGTTTGATTTGGTTCAGTTTTCAGAATTTTTTTTGAAACCCAACACAACTCAACCTGTTCATGAACGGTTTGTTTGGATTCGGACTAACGAGTTGTCCATTTAAATTTGATCTTTTTTTCTTAGAACTACTATTTTATATATGATTTATCCAAATATCCAATACAATTAACATAATAGGACAAATAATCATTTTTATCCATGAATGTGTAGAAACTGACAAAATCAGGGAGTTTGGTAATATGGAAACAAGTAAATGATGTGATTTTGGTAAAAACACCAAATTTATGACAAGTTTTACAACAAGAAAAAGAATCTAGGAAAATGATATGTAGAGATTTTCGTCCCTTTTGTTTAGTGGATTTTGAAAATCCTTATGTTAGACCGATTCCTATTTGAGAGAGAAGTTTACACTTGATTAAGTCATATATCCGCTTAATTGGTTATTGTCCTTTGAGCTGGTAAGACCATTTTTAAAAGAAACTTTCTTAATTATAGGTTAAAACAAAATCAAGCGTGTTGATGTTGAATTACAAGTTAGAACAAAATCAAATGTATTGGTCCAATGGAAGAATTAAATTATATTTTATAGGTTAGAATGAAAAAAAGGGAAAGATGAAGATTAAATTATATTTTATCCTTAAATGAAACGAAATTTGGGATCTGACAAATTAGTCCAATGAAAAATTACTAACATTTTGGTCCAATGGAAACTTACTAACGTTTTGGTCCAATCTATTCAGCAACCATGTTGACAATCATTTTTGTGACATTTTCGTCCCCTTATGCCATGTAGGCTCTTTCATAATCGATAACAGATGAATGAATTTATCTCACTTTTTTTCACTTTTGGGGACTAAAATTTGAATTTTCTCATCTTTCGAGGACGAATTTGTCAGTGCTCTACATATTCAAGGATAAAAATGGCTATTTACCCTGACACAATATTATCAAATGTCTGAAAGTAATAAAATTGATTCATTTAATACTATCAACATAATATTCTAAAATAGACTCATACAAATTAAAACAAAATATTCTTCAACGAGATTTATTATAATAGTTTGAATCACAACTATTTCTTACAAACTAATTTCTTGCAATAAGTTTTGGTACAACCAGATTTGTTGAAACAAATGAACAAAATATGATCCATTAATATTATAAATGTAACGCCCCCAATTTACTAATCAGGGTCATTACTAACCACACCTCACAAACAGACATATAATCAATCAGAGTTTAAGCAGTTTGGAAGCATACACTAGAAGTGACATCATCAAAGTCACTATCATAACACTGTACATCAGAGTATGGTGAATATACATAAAAGTTCCACTGTACAATACAAAACTGTACAAATAACC
>PYAF01003709.1:1882334-1899992 GCA_007407185.1 Glycine tomentella
GCCACCCTCTCGGCCATATCACGCGACTCGCGTGACATCCCAAGTGGGTCGCGCCATATGCCAGAAAACCCAAAACTTGCATTTTAAGCCTCTTCCAAAGGACTCTTAAGCATGATCACATTCCCTTAACCCATAAACTTAGATTCATGCTTAATCTAAGCTTAAACACGTGATTAAAATTCAAGGTATTACAATAAACATTTGTAGTTTCAACATTTGAAGTCTCAATATTAGCAATATTTAAAACCAAACCAAACAACTCTAAAAATTTTGATCGGTTCAATTTGATTTTGATCGGATCTATAGATTTAAACCCGTGACCCAATCTCTACATGAATGATTTTGATCGATTTGGTTTAGTTTTGACCCAAATACATAAATGATTCAATCAAAACTATTCGGGTCGATTTAGGTTAATTCAGATTCGCGAGTGACCCATACCCATAAATACCCCTAGTGCAAAGCCATCAAGGGTCAATTCAGAGGTATTTTAATTTTTACATAAAAATTACATTAAGAATCCCTTAATAACATACTATGTATATTTTTAAAAGTTTTTTCTTCTTATTTTGTGTAATATAAATCAATTATTATATTTGTATAACTAAGTTTAGGAATTATATTTTTAATTGATCAAATAGCTTAATTATATTACTTAAACTCTTCGAAACATTTAAATGTAAATAATTTTTTAATTCTTACTTTTGTTTGTTAAAACTAGACTAGCACAAATTATATTAAATTTTTATAAAAATATGCATACATTTGAAAAAAATCAATTTTTTTATGAATTTTAATATTTTAAGTAATTTTTAATTTTATATTTAATATAGTTTGAAAAATTAAATCTACAAATATTTTTATGTATTTTTTCATATGTATTTACAATTACCATTAAAATGTTTGTAATTGATGCCGCTTTTTCTCGTCAACCTCACACCACATATGTCTTGGGACTTAGGAGTTAGGAGTATTTGATATGGAGAACATTTTTCATTTGTAAACATTGAATTTTTTTTAAAAAATATTCCTTTTTTTAAAAAAAAAACATCAATTAATTGAGGAAGATATGTTAGTAGTTGTTTCTATTTCTTGGTTCATAGGTTATTGGTGTCTCTCAATCCATTAGATCAAATTAATTCCTCTTGTAATGCATAAATGTCATTATCCTATAAAATTTTGAACACGATAAAAATCAAATATAAATTCTCTTGTTAAATAGATCATTTTTTATCATGTAAATATAGTTGAACCTTTTATAACTGCATCAATCATTTGGATTGTTAAGTTATTTATTTTAAATTCCTAATACATTTTTATGAATAAAAAATAATATTATAAGTATCTTTGGTATGTTAAAAAGATTCGTAAAAATGTTATGTCAAAAAAGAAAGATTTATGAAAATGTCAAATAGATTTTATATAGGTATATATGTTTAGCAATTTTCTCACCTTTTACGAAAATTTTGGATTCTCATCCCTTTCCGTGAAAATATTTTATTGGATAATATGTTTGAACAATATGTCAGATTTTTTTTAAATTTTTTTAATAAACATAATATTTTCCACTTAAAATTATATTAGAAAATTTACAAAAATCGTCGTATGAAATACATTCTTAATTAGTTGTGGTACATAAAAAATGGATTAACTATTGACTCTAGGGTAGAGAACATTCTGGGTTAAAAAAAGAATAAAAATGAAAAACTTCATAAATTAGTATTAAATACACGACAACAATCTTTAGGTACCTTTTATTGTACAGTTCTTGATTGTTTTAAAGTCGCGTATACAATTATATTTTAATAGTTAATTATAAAAATATTTAGTCTATATATTAATAGTGTAAAAACAAAAAAAAAATATAGTGTAAAAAAATTATACAATATCATTCTATCACAAATTACTCAAGAAAAGTTTTATCGTCTAAAATAATCTTAGTTAGCTAAAATATAATTACTTCTACTAGAAGTTACCTGTAATCTCATACAAAAACACCATGATAAAAATAATGCTTATTTGTTTGAAAGAAAAACAATGCTCCAAATTTTAATTTGTAATATTTTCTGATGATAATTCACAGTGATATTTTTGCTTGCCGCAACTCACGGAAAGAGAAATGTTATTTTCAAACATGGCTACTGGAAAACAAGAGATAGATATTCAAGTTAGTTAAACTTTCACTTTCTTATATTATTTAAGAGATAGGAAATCCAATTTGTGATATATATTGGTTCCAATTTGTGAAGTATTTTATTGCTTCTGATGAACAATAAGCCATCCTTTCTTTTATTCTATTATAAAAATTTATAATAAATTGACGAAGTAAAATACGAATGACTTGTTGTGTTTTATGCCGAATCTTGTATTTTTGGAATTTTCTTCAACTTTTTATTTACCCAATTAAACAATATACCTAACTTTGACGAAGCAATACGAATGATGTGGAGTGTTTTCTGTCAATACTTTATTTTTTGGTTTGTTCTCAATTTTTTATTTATCCAATTGAACACTTCTACCTACTCTCCTAAATTAATAGCAACTCTCATATATAAACAAAAATCACCACAATGATTTGATTTGAATATTATTCCAACCCCAATCAAATCCATACCAACATGCAAAAGTCAATTATTCTATGTAGCTTATTGTTCTTCTTTTCTTAAATAGTTAATCATAAAATAACCCATAAGTTAAAAGTAATTATCAATCTCACAATAAAAATACTGTTGTAAAAAGAATGATTTTGATATCCTTATTTGTTAATTTACACTCACTTATTTTTAAGATGTAATTTGCTAACATACTCATTCTAAAGAGAAAAAAAGTGAGTGTTAGCAAATGCACATGAAAATTATTAACTTGCACCTTTTTTTAGAAGTAAGTTAACAACTTATTTTGGTGTTCATTTTTAATGCACTCCATTGTTAATGCATTCCAACTGAAAATGGAGTGTGTGGGCATTAGCAATCCCCCACCCCCTTATAGTGGAAACATTCAAACCCATAACTCCCTGCCCTCTATCCTTCCTTCACTACCAAGTCAAAATTAAAACCCCAACTTTGGGTATCTTGCATTAAAATAATGGATTAACTAAGTTTGTAGTTCCTTAACTTTTCCAAAATTTAGTTTAGTTTGTGAACCAAAGTTTGGATGGTCAAGATATTGGGAAAAAGATACCAATTTCCCCTTCCAGAACCTGTTATGAATGAACTTGCACAAGCAAAATACTTTATACACAAACAATAATTATGCAAGCAACACAACACAATTTTTAACGTGAAAAACCTTCTAAATGTGAGAAATAAAAACTACGGGATCGATCTCGGAGTCCACCCAAATTCTTCACTATCAATAAAGTGAGATTACAAAATGGTTTCAACAACCATTACAATCAACAAACAACTTCAATAAAAGTTGTACCAAACCATCACAAGAGGCAAACATATAAAATAAGCTTTTGTATGAAATTAATTCCTACCACCATAAATAATAAATAGCAAATCCCAACGGTCAAATTGATTTATTGCAAGATAGGAACACACTGACCATATTTGAGGACAATCCAATGGTTGAGAAAAAAGATAACCCTTTCTCAATATCACTGCCTGAAACAAGACAGAACAGAGCAGAAATTCTGATAACCTCTATTTGCAGTTGAAACAATTCCTCTTTAAAACACTTTTATGAATGATCCGAACGGTCAGAATGTAGAAACAGATTTTATTAACCGTTACTAAAAGTTTTAACGTGATCCAACGGTTAATGTCAGAAAAATGTCCCTCTCAATAACGCTGCATGCTTCAGAAAATGGTTTCAGAACCAGTTCGGTTTGGGAATTTCTCGTGATGCTACAAGCCTCTATTCAAGAAAGAAACCGTTAGATGTTAATATTGTTGAGTCAAGAACTTTCTGTAAAAGTTTCAATAAGATCTAACGGTTAAAAAAGGAGATGAAGAATATTAAAGGATGACAGTTTATACCCTTCTCCACATGCGAATTTTGATGATTTCTTTCTCCTCTCCTTTTTCTCTCTCTTGTGTGTTTTCAAATTAACTGTCAACATCTTAAAAGAAGTAACTGCTGACCTATTAAAAGAAGAAATCCTAATCTTTCCTTATTAGGCTGGACTTGGCTTGGGATTCAAGCCCAACAAATCTCCCCCTCCAGTCCAATGAGGAAGATTCCAAACATCAATCATCAAGTGAAATCCATATCGGCAACAAGCCGGCAAAATTCAAACTTCTCTCTAGGAAGTGCCTTTGTCATCATATCTGAACCATTATCATTAGTATGAACTTTCTCTAACTCCACTTCCTTAGCTTCTAGCACATCTCTTATGCAATGATACCTTATATCAATATGTTTGGACCTTTGATGAAAGGTAGAGTTCTTGGCTAGGTGTATGGCGCTTTGGCTGTCACAAAGTAACACATATTTCTTTTGAGTGACACCAAGCTCTCCCAAAAACTTCTTCATCCATAGCAACTCTTTACATGCTTCAGTTGTTGCGATGAATTCTGCCTCTGTTGTAGAAAATGCAATGCACTTTTGCAATCTTGACTGCCAAGAAACCGCACCACCGACAAATGTAACCATATAACCCGAAGTAGACTTGCGAGTATCCACATGACCTGCCATATCAGAATCTGTGTATCCAACAAGAACTGGCTCACCAATCCTGAATCTTAAACTCAAACTTGAAGTGCCACAGAGATATCGCATTATCCATTTAACCACGTTCCAATGCTCCTTTCCTGGATTAGAAAGGAACCTGCTAACAACGCCAACTGCATTGGCTATGTCTAGTCTGGTGCAAACCATAACATACATCAAACTCCCTACTACTGGGGCATATGGCACCTTAGCCATATCTTCCTACTCCTTATCACTGGATGGGCTACGTTGAGCACTTAGCTTAAAATGGGTAGCAAAAAGAGTACTAGCCACTTTAGCATTGCTCATATAGAATCTCTCAAGAACCTTCTTGATATACTGTTCCTGTGACAAGAACAACTTTTTCTCATTTCTATCTCGAATGAGTCGAATGCCAAGAATCTTCTTTGCTGGCCCTAAATCTTCATAGCAAAGTACTCACTCAACTGTTTCTTCAATGTGCTAATTCTAGAAGAATTTTTTCCAACAATTAACATGTCATCAACATAGAGCAACAATATGATAAAATCATCATCAGAGAATTTCTAAAAGAATACACAATGGTCAGAATTAATCTTTTGGTAGCCTTGCTCACCCATAACAGACTCAAACTTCTTATACCATTGCCTTGGTGCTTGCTTCAAGCCATAAAGACTTTTCTTCAATTTGCAAACATAATCTTTTTTCCCTTTCACAATGAAACCCTCTGGTTGGTCCATGTAAATCTCCTTTTCCAAGTTACCATGGAGAAAAGCTATCTTCACATCCATTTGCTCAATTTCTAAGTCTAGGCTAGCAGCTATGCCTAAAACTACTCGAATAGATGACATTTTCACAACTGGAGAAAATATCTCATTGAAATCAATGTCTTTCTTCTAATTGAATCCCTTGACAACTAATCTCACTTTATACCTGGGCTGTGAAGTAACTTCATCTTCTTTCATCCTGAACACACACTTGTTCTTCAAAGATCTCTTTCCTTAGGCAGTTTTACTAGATCAAAAGTGTAATTCTCATGCAATGAATGCATCTCATCTTGCATGGCTTCAATCCACTTACTCTTGTGCTCGTCTTCCATAACTTCTTCAAAGCATTCTGGTTCTCCTGAATCAGTCATCAACATATACTCACTTGCAGGATATCTAGTGGAAGGTGCTCGACCTCTAGTAGATCTCTTAGAAGGAGCATCAGTAGTAGTCTCTGGTAGAGGGAACTGCTCATCAACAATATCATTATTCTCCATGGGCTGTGGAGCATCTGTGCCATCTAAATCACCTATACCATGTTCTTCCTCAACTTGTGGTGGATCACATGAAATAGGAGGTGGATCCAAGTCAATCAAATCATGATTATTCTCTGGCACTGAAATCTCTGATTTCTCTATATCCTTTATAGTCTGATCTTCCATAAACACAACATCTCTACTTCTCAAGAGTTTCTTCTCTACTGGATCATAGAACCTGTAGCCAAACTCATCAAGTCCATATCCAATAAAGGCACACTGTCGTGTTTTAACATCAAGTTTAGATCTCTCATCTTTGGGGATATGAACAAAAGCCTTGCACTCAAATACACGCAAATGGTCATAGGAAACATTCATGCCAATCCAAACTTTCTCCGGAACATCAAATTGCAATGGAACACATGGTGTGAGATTTAAAACATGAACAACAGTGCTCAAAAGCTCACCCGAAAATGACATAGGCAACTGTGAATGTGAGAGTAAGCATCTAACTCTTTCAATTGGTGTCCTATTCATCCTCTCCGCAAGACCATTCAACTAAGGAGTCTTTGATGTCGGATGCCTTGTTGTCTGCAATAATGATCAAAGAGACCTATGTACTCTCCACCATTATCTGTTCTAATGCACTTCAACTTCTTCCCAGTTTGTCTCTCAACTGAGGCCTGAAACTACTTAAACACATCCAACACTTGATCTTTTGTCTTCAAGGTGTAAACCCATGTCTTCCTTGAACGATCATCTATGAAAGTGACAAAATAAAGAGAACCACCAAGTGTTTTTGTCTTCATAGGACCACAAACATCAGAGTATACTAAATCAAGTGTAGCTGGCATTCTTAAAGGAGGGGAACTCTTGAATGCAACTCTATTTTGCTTTCTTGCTAAGCAATGAGAACACTTCTTCAATGGTACTTTCTTCAATCCTGGAAGCTGCTCCTTATTAGCTAAAAGAGTCAAGCCTTTCTCACTAATGTGACTAAGCCTCTTGTGCCACAACTCCATTGTATCTTCATCTTCTATGACATTAATTTTCCCTGTAGAGATCCTTGCATGTGTAATATACAATGATGAACACTTCTTGCCTCTAGCCACAATCATTGTGTTGGATACAGGGGGAGCAACATGAAGATTGTAAAGGAAATTGATCAAGTATTGGTTTTGAGCTTTCAACATTCAAATGGATGCCTTGAAGTTAAAGATTGTGTGAAATGTGTAAGAGAAAAACAATCTAGTGATTCAAGTGCATTGCATACATTCATTCATGAATAAACTAATTGATTTTCATAAGATTTAAACAATACTTTCATAAAATGGTTAAGTTTTAAAGATGTTTGAAAAGGTTTTTGGAAAAATACATTTCCTGCTAGTTTAATCGATTACATACTTCATTCAATCGATTATTTTGTTCTTAGTCTAACTTGGAAATGCTTTCAAGAACATTGTAATCGATTACCTATCGGGATAATCAATTATTTGACTTTTGTTTTCATATAAACTACCTTGTGATTGATTATAATCGATTACCACTTCATTGTAATTGATTACATAGTTATATGTATTTTAAAGTCGTGCTGGGATAATCGATTACCAGTGTATCGTAATCGATTACACAAGCTTATTTTGAAAAAGCCATCTCCCTGCTTTAATCGATTACCATTTCTAGTAATCAATTATACCATGCATTTGAAAATTGTAAGTTTGTATTAGATAATCGATTACCACATTTCGTAATCGATTATACAGTGTATTTAGAAGGCTACAGGATCTTGCTTTAATCGATTATCAAAGTTTGTAATCGATTACATAGTGCATTTTGATATTTTGAAGTCTCCTGTCTTAATCGATTACAGGACGGAATAATCGATTATTTGACTCATTGAGAAAATCCTAAAATGCTTATGAATGATTTAATCGATTACATTCTTGATTTAATCGATTACATGTGCAAAATAATCGATTATTTGACGCGTTTAATCGATTACAGTTAGTTACCAATTTCAGTTATAAATAGGATTGATGCTCAACTTGTTTAGAGAAAAGAAAAATGATACCCATTCATATATTCTAAGCTTAAAGTGTCTTGTGAGCCTTTCAAAGTGTTTTCTAAGGGTTAATAATTTCTTGCTCTGTTTTTACATTGATCATGAGAGTTTGAGTCACTCTTGAGCAAGAAATCTTTCAAGATTAAGGAAAGCTGATTTTGATTTTGTTATTCAACTTGTTCTAATACTTCATACTGCATTGCATTCTTTGGATCATCAGGTTGTTTCTTTCCTTAATCTAATTGTAATTTTCGTTTAGGATTTTGATTGTATATTGGCTATTGTAATTGGGTTCTTGCTTGTAACTAGAGAAGGGGTTCTTTAGGTGAAAGAACTGAGTAGTGTTCTTAGGTTCTTGTCTCTTAAAATCTAATAGGGTTTTAGATTTCTGTACTTTATCTAGGGTTGATAAAGGGAGACATTGTAATTGAATGTAAGAACTAGAAATTATAATAGTGGAACTCTAACCTAGTGTTGGTTGGAAGAAATTGGATGTAACTTCATGGTTTTGAAGTGAACCAGTATAAATCACTTGTGTGTTGATTCTCTACCTCTATTCTCATTATATTTGTGTTTATTGATTCTATTACCTTGGATGTCAAACTCTATTTTTTGAGCTATTGAATCCCTTGGGCTAAGCATTTGATTGAATAAGGTTTTTGTTTTTGAAAAGTGATAAAGATCCTAGGCAACTCTAATTTTGATTAAAGAAATTTTAAAATACCAAGGTTTAACCAATTCACCCCTCCTTTTGGTTAAGTGTCAAGTGTTCCAATCGTTTTCACATTGAACCTTTAGTGAGCTTCCATTAACCATCATTGAATGTGTTACAAAATCCCTCATCATCAAGTTTTCCTGTAGAAATCAAATTCAAAGGAATATCAGGAATATGTTTAACATCATGCAAGACTAACCTTGTGCCATTGCTAGTCTCCAAGCACACATCTCCAACTCCAATCACATTGGCCAAGCCATCATTACCCATCTTGACAAATCCAAAATCACCAGATTTGTAAGATGTAAAGAAATCCCTGCGAGATGTAGCATGAATGCTTGTTCCATTATCTATCACCCAGTTGGTCTCATGACATAAAAGATTAATTGCTTCACAATCATAAACAAGGAGGAAATCTGAAGTGGTAGTAGCAACACGATCATCTTTACCACCTTCGTCATTCTTATTATCTTTCAACTTCCCTTGTTTATTATCTTTCTTCATTTTTCGGCAATACTTCTTTATATGTCGGTTATGTCCTTTCAAACCACAATGGTGACACTCAATATTGGCATACTTATTAGACTTGCTTCTTCCTTTATCTCTATTCTTTGGACCTCGACTTTTACTTCTCCCCCTTCTTTCAGTAGCTAAGACTTCTAATTGAGAAGACGAAACTTGTATCTTTCTTCTCATTTCTTCCTTTAAGATACTGCTCTTCACCAAATCCATGCTGATTATACCATCAGGGGCTGAATTAGACAGAGACATTCTAAACATCTCCCACGAGTCCGGCAAAGTACCAAGCAACCATAGCCCTTGTACTTCATCTTCAAACTTGATTCCCATTCCTACTAGTTGAAGAATAATTCCTTGAAATTTATTCAAATGATCAGTCATGAAGGTATCTTCTTGATACCTTAACATCATCATCTGCTTAATTAAGAAGAGTTTGTTGTTTCCAGTTTTTCTTGCAAATAGTTGTTCAAGCTTGTTCCACAACGTTTGTGCATTAGTCTCATCACTAATATGATTCAAAACATTATCATCCACCCACTGCCTGATATAACCACAAACCTGTCAATGAATCAACGTCCATTCTTCATTAGTTTTATTTGTTGGTTTCTCAGTACCAAAGACGACTACGTGATACTCCTTCACATACAGAAGATCTTCCATCTTTCCTTTCCATACATGATAATTTGAACCATTTAGTGTAACCATTCTACTTGTATTAACCTCCATAATTAATCACAAGTCAACAGGCAAAATAACACAAGCTCTTGATACTAGTTGTTGGGAAAAAGATACCACAAGATTCATTAATTTTTTTAAAGGTTTTTAGTCCTTGAACATAAGTTTGATCATGAGTTGTTTAGCTTCCTATTTTTTTTAAAAATTGATTTTTAGTCCCTAAAACCTCCATCAAATAAATAAAAATAACAGAGTTCAAATTTTTGCTCCCAATTGATTTCATTTTTAGTTTCCCAATTGATTTACCCAGTTCAATTTTTTATTCTTGAACAATAGATCATCAACTTTGATTTCTTTTTGCAATGTGTTTCAAATTCTTTTTGCCATTTCAATATTGGATAAGTCAATTGTTAAATTGGAATGAATTTTAATTATATTACTAGAAAATTGCGAATTAGCCACCGAAAGCTAAATGTATAAACTTGGTCGCTAATTCACTTAGCCACCAAATATTTGATCAAAGTGAATAGCTCGTGCGATTACACGAGGGGTGTGGGGCAATATTTTTGGGAGCGAACTCCAGTCTAATATGAAGCACCTGGTTACAAGTTATGTTGGAAAACCCCAAGTCACTAATCTGTTCGCAAACATTTTCCTATTTGGTGGCTAGATAGCCACCAAATATTTTCGGTCACTAATATAAAATGTTAAGTCGCAAAGTATTTGGTCACTTCTATGTTTGGGAAATGAAAAAAAAGAACTTTTGATTTATAACAGTTTGGGGGATGGAAGTCGACTTGCCCTTTTCTGGTTCTCCCCCAAAAAATAGATTTGAATCTAATTATTTTTGTTGCTTCGGTTATTGTTGTTGGGTTGGCCATGACGCAGATTAAGGCCCCAGTGTATTATTGGGTCATAATCAATCAACATTTACACTGGAACCTTGTTGGGCTTTAATTAATTATTAATGCTACATTTGAGCCTTATCGACTCTTGATCAATCATTAGTTTTATACTTGGACCTTGATCAATCATTAATTTTATATTGAGCATTGTCAATCATAAGTGTCACACTTGGACCTTATTGGACAATAATCAATCATTAGTGTTGCCCTTGGACCTTATTAGGTCTTAGGTTAATCATTAATTTTATATTTGAGTTTTATTGGACCTGGTCAATTATTAGTATTGCACTTGGACTTTATTGAGCCTTGATCAATCATTCATTTTATTTTTGGTCTAATTGGGCCCTTGATAAATCATAAATGTTACACTTGGGCTTTATTTGACCAAAATCAACCATCAATGTTTCACATGATTCTTACGGAGTTTTGGTAAATCATTTGTTTTAGTCATATTGTATTTCTAGCATTATATTCTTATTCTTTTTTATTATTTGTGATATATATTAGATATTTTTTTTATAGTTTTAGGTTTATTTTGTACCAAAAAAATATAATGGATATATTATTATTTATATAAATAGTTTTTAACCACTGTTAACATGATAACATGTAAAGTGCTTTTATTTTATTTTATTTAAAAAAAAAGTTATGTTGCAAGACATTTTTATTTTTATGTTAGGTCATTTTATAGAAAAACGAAAAAAATTAAAAGTTTTAAAAAATTACATGCTAATTATTTTTATGGTTATTATTATTTATATTTTAATTATATATGAAATGTATTTAAAAAATATTATTAAATAAATAGAAGTAATGGTGGAAGTAATAATATCAAATTAGCGACCGAATTGTTTGTCAGTCGCTAAAATGGTATGGGCTATGTAATTTTCTAGGTTATTTTATTACTTGCATTGAAAATATTTTGTTATGCACGCACATGTTATGTTAATTTCAATTAAATGCGTATTTAATTAGAATTGTAATTGTTACGCTATTATATTCACTGCACCTGCTATTATATTACATTTGAATGTTATATTTACTCATTCAATTTGAATGTTAAGCACATGTTATTATATTACAATTGAATGTTGTATTTACTCATTCGATTTGAATGTTAGTAAGTTAGTATATTTGAACATTAATGAGTTATTTAATTGTCATTTTAATTCAATTATTTAATTGTTATATTTTAATGTTCACTTGTGACATGAAATTCCAGAGTTTGAATTTCAATTGTGATTTTTTTTTTTACTGCAAAAGGATTATCTCATCTCATTAAAAAAAACAACGAAAATACAATTGAGAACATTTTGAAAAGATTGCAGACTAGCAAAAAAGTTAAGATGCTCGTGCTAATGAGTGAGCACTAGATTGACTTGTCTGCGAGCTAAATTCAAGGATTTGTTGATTGGATTTTCCGCGTTGTTCCAGACCTTGTCATTTCTTGGATGGCACAAAGCCTAAAGAGTGGTAATGAAATTGATAGGTTGATCAGAACAGATGTAATTTAAAATTGAAAAGATACAATTACGGATGTTCTCCGCATTTTCCTCAATTGGTTTAATATGGTTCTAGCAATGTGTTTGCATCCAAATATCTATAGCATTTGAGCATCTAAAAAAGGTGTGCCAGGCATATTTGGGGTTGTTGTAATAGAAAGGGCACGAGAATGGGCATTGCACTGCTTTTGTAACAATATGCTCTATGATGGGTAAGCAACCTTCGAGAGTTCCCTAACAAATATTTGGTTTAAATAAGTTTTTCATATCAAGAAAATAGGTCATTTTTAGATTATTATCTAACATTAATTTTTTTCAACTAAATACCCAATTTTTTTTATATTCAATGTAGTACCTATAGTTAGTCACCAGTGGCGGATTTAGGACCTTGGATTAGTGGGGACAATTTATTTAAAAAATAAAAATTGATAATTGTCATTATTATATGGAATAGTTGGATTCAAATACGAAGATAAGATAAACAAAATATAAAGTTTTAACATAAATATTTGCATTGTATTAAAAAAGATGGTGCATTTATTTACTCTTACATGTAAACTGATAAGGAGATTCAAATACATAAAATTAAGGGGTTCAAAATATAAAATTATGGGATGCAAAATATGATATTTTTTTTACATTTTATTAAAATAAGATGGTATATTTACTTATTCTTACATGTGAACAGATAAGGAATTTCAAATACATAAAATTAGAGGGTGCAAAATATAAAATTATGGGATGTAAAATATAATATTTTAGAACAAATACTAGTGGTTTTATTGAAATGAGGGGGTGCAGCTGCCCACCCTCAAATACAAGTGGATCCGCCGGTGTTAGTCACCTTCTGTTAAGTGATGATAACAGAGATGAAATGCCTTCATCAAGCCTACTCACTGACACGTCATCTCCTTCTTATCCTTCCATTTGTCGGAAGTGCTGGAGGTAGCCCTTGAGAGGCTCAACGTAGTCCTCAAAGTCGACAATGGTCATCGCCCAGAGCATGTCATCGTCGTTGATCATCTTGTGCTTCTCGCGTTGCCACTTGTTGGAGGCCTTGCTAGTGATGAAGCTGATGAACTCCGACACACACTCTTGCACAGTCTCCTTTGCTTCCTTCGAGATCTTCGGGTTCACCGGCAACACTTTCTTCATGACGTGGCTCACTTTCTCGATCGACAGGATCTGGTCCTACTCCCGCGGCAACATCTCGCTCCCCTTCTTGGTGTTGTGCACACCGCTGGAGTTGGACCTGAAAATATCGAAGTTCACCGTGGAGGAGTTTCAAAAGAAATTGATTGGAATTGCTTTGACTTGTTCAACGTGAAATTTAAGTGAGACCTAAAAATTGAAATCAATGAATTGTGCAATTTTGTGTGGAATTCGAAAATAGTGTATTGGGAGGGTCTGATACGGTGGCCGACGGTGGGTGACGACAACTCCGACAAGAAGAGGAAAGGTGAAACGAAATGGAAGGGGAGCGATAAGTGTGAGTTTGCATGGATGAATAGGAGTCCTTGGATTTGGTGAGTGCTCCATGATCTGGACTGTTGCTTTGGTATTTGGCACGTGGCAATGAGGTGGTAATCACGTGTTAGTGAGTAGGTTTGATGATGTGACACTCCGTTTGCCATATTATCGCTTAACATAAGGGGACTAATGGCAGGTACTATGTTGAAACATAAATTTTTTTCAAGTACTTAGTTGAAAAAAATGAATGTTGTTGGATATAGGGGGAACAGGAAGAAGATCAGGTCAAAGATGAAGCTTGTGCCTTTGAAGAAAGATTTTAGCTTTTCACATGCCAAGGCATTTGTAATTTGATTAAGTGTATGAGAGGCTAATCTTATGATCCTTGCATTGCATGAACATGATCATTAACATGCATAAATGATTTTACTAAAACATTAAAGTTGTTCATGTTTTGAAAAGAAATTAATTTCTCATGGTTAAGTTTTTGGAAAAACAAAATATCACTGCTTTAATCGATTACACAAGGATATAATCGATTATTAGCTTCTGTTTGATTCTGGAAAAGCCATGAAGAACATTTTAATCGATTACTAGCTACTCGTAATCGATTACATAACACAAAATGTAAATCATGATTATCTGTCTTAATCGATTACCATTATATTGTAATCGATTACAAAAGTTCATTTTTAAATATGCATGATTGCCTTAATCGATTACCACAATTAGTAGTCGATTACCTAGGCTTATTCTGAAATTGTACATGTCTGACTTAATCGATTACCACAATCAGTAATCGTTTACATAAACTTATTTCAAAACTGAACATGTTTGCTTTAATCAATTACAACTCATGTTAATCGATTACATTGTTCGTTGTATTTTTTCATATTGTGATATAAACATTTTAATTGATTATGTGGAAGATTAATCGATTACATATGAAAAATAGTTGAATTGTTTAATCTTTTAATTAAGTCAGTTTTATTGGGTAAAGGATATCTAATCCATTTTAAAACTATTTAATGGTTTATAGTTTATAACTAATCTAGGGGCTCCTCTTTCTAAGTCAGAGGCTTTCAGTACATAAAACCCCAATCAACTCCAAGGAGACTTTGATGGTCTTATTAATCATTTTTCTAAATATTCACGTATTTCTTTTTTATAATATTCTAAATATTGTTGATTCATTTGTATCGGTCTTGCTTTAGTTGTAATATCTTTTTCATTAAAATTATCAATATAAGGGAGACTTATTTCATATTTCTTTCTATGCCAAAATGTTATTGGATTTGTTTCACAAATTTCCCGTTTTATCCTTTCTATTAATTGATTTTTTTATCTTGAATTATTTTATTTGTTAGTTATTCTTCTATTTTCTTAAATTGAATTTCTCTATTTAACACATTAATTTGTTTAGTTTTATTTTTAATAAGACTTACGGAAGAAGTTTTTACTATATTTAATTCTCTCTGTCTAGGTGGATTCATGAATTCAAATATTATGGTTCTTCCTATTACTTCAGTAATTATTCCTTTTTCAGTTACTTGAAAAGGATATAATAAGGATAAAAATGGTGTTCCTAAAATTATTTCACAATTCATATTTTTTGTTAATACAAAGGAGGTATTATAACATATTCCATTCTTACATATTTTTGCATCTGATAATTTATATTTAATATTCATTTTTGATTCATTTGCACTAGATATATTTTCTATATACTTTTCATAATATTTAGTGGGTATTAATCCATCCTGAATACAATTTACGTATGCACCCTGAGTCTATTAGTGCTATAAATTTAAAACTTTCTTCTTTAATTATTAAGGTTATCTCACAATGTCATTTATATGTAATAATTAAACTTAATAAATTAATAAAATTTTCTTCTTTTTTTGTATTATCAGATCTTGATGTACTAGCCATGTTATTTTTTTGAAATCTTATAATATTATTTCCTTCTAATTCTAAAATTCTATATTCTAGAGTTATATCATTCTGTTTTAATTCTCTTATCTCTTGTTTAAGAATTTTTATTTCTTCTTGCAAATCTTTTAAAGTAACTTGTTTGTTTGGCAAAAATTTATTATAAATTTCTTTCATATCTACTACCCTAATGGGTTCCCTATTTGTTAAGTTGGGCTATAAATTCTTCTCGAATAGAAGAATCTTCTAATTTTCCTATTATATTAATCAGAGCTTCAGTTTGATCCCTTGTTAACATATTAATAGTTTTAAAATCCGTACAAGTACATATTTCTGGTCCTAAACAACAATTATCTTCATTTGTACTACTAAAATTACTACTGGTCTCTTCTTCTAGTTGATATACTTTATTTTCTTCAGAATCTAATTCTAATTCTGTAGAAAAATCTTCTTCTGATTCTGAATTTAAAACTATCTTTATCTAGTTCTTGCTTACTATCTTCATCTATTTCTAATTCATTAATCCTCTGTTGCACTATACATTTATTAGCAAAATGTTCTGGTTTTCCATATTTCCAACAAACATTTTTGTTTATAAAATTATTTGTCTTTTTATAATTCTTATTATAGGATTTTCTATATTTTTTATTATAGGGTTGAGATTCATATTTATTCTTCTTATAATATCTTTTCTTAGAATAATTTTTATTTTCTCTTATAAACTTATTTTTCTTTCTATTTTGAGCGCTAAAGGCTCTAATTACTTGGATGTCATATTGATGACAAAAACTTCCTAATTCTCTTCTATTAGTTATACTTTCTTTTCTCATTTTATTTTGGAGTTTAAAATTTGTACAAACCTGTATTCCTGTTTCTACTATAATATTATGAATTTGCCCAAAAGTTAATTTTTCATAGGGTATTGGATTTTGAAATTGTCTTTCTAAGTTTATTTTCACTTTTTCAGCAAAGAGTTTAGGTAATCCTGATATAAATTTTTCTTTCCAATATCTTGCATATCCATCTTCTCTTAATGTTATCTTGGAAAAAAATGTATCTTTATACCATCTATAATCAGACATTGTTGGACAATATAATTTATTTAGTTGACTAGCTATTCTTTCTTTAAATATATTGGGATCTCCTATAAAATTTTGAATTATAGTAAAAATAAGGGTTGCTACGGCATCTTGTTCTTGGGTTTCTTGTTATACTATTTAATATCGTATTTCTATCATCATCTATGCATAAATTATCCCACAAACCTTTAAGTTGGCCTGTAAAACCTTGAATTATTGCTACGGCTATATTTCTATCTGTAATACCTTTAGTTTTATATGTTGTTGCTGCCATATTCATTTGACAAGTTAAATCTAAAATTTGTTGTTCACTCATTCCATCTATATTCCACTTTACTATTTCAGTTCTTGAATAAACATTTTGACGCATATCTCCTTTTCTTCAAATTGTACATATGTAGGAGATGGTCTAGAATAATAATTTCTAAGTTTAGGATAATAATTTGATCCTTTTTTAATTTATTAATTTCTAAATTATCTCTTTCTATGGTATTAATTGAAACTTTTTCTATGCTTAATTTCTCAATTTTTCCTTATTTCTTCTATTTTAAGATTTGTGTTACTTCCTAATTTTATGGAATCTAAATCTTTTTGAGATACATTCATAATTTTATAAATAGGTTTATACAAAGTCTTTTTCACTAGTTTATTATCAAAACTTTCTGGTTTTTGTGAATCATTTTCTATTATGGTTAAATGAGTAGAAATAGTATTTAACATAGTATTAGAATAATTTAATTGATGATATATTTTTCTAATATCTTTTATTTCTATTATTTTTTCTTCTAATACATCTTTAAATGGTGACGCTTCTATTTCTAAATTAGCAATGTTAATTTTTACTCCTTTTTGTGGGGGATATTCTGATTCTACAATTTTATCTTCTGTAGTTTTCCATATAGTTGTATTTTTAACTATAGG
>PYAF01003709.1:1900092-1929543 GCA_007407185.1 Glycine tomentella
TATTAGAATAATTTAATTGATGATATATTTTTCTAATATCTTTTATTTCTATTATTTTTTCTTCTAATACATCTTTAAATGGTGACGCTTCTATTTCTAAATTAGCAATGTTAATTTTTACTCCTTTTTGTGGGGGATATTCTGATTCTACAATTTTATCTTCTGTAGTTTTCCATATAGTTGTATTTTTAACTATAGGGTTAATTATTTTTTCTTTATTAAAAACCCAATCAAAGAAATAAATATTAATTTCATTTTCTTCTAGATAATTATAATAGTCTAGTCTAATTTTATCTCTTTCTTCATCATTATATGTATTAAAAAACCATTATCTGTTTTCTTTATTATATTCTGCCAAAAAATCTTGTCTAATCCATTGTTTATCTATTTTAAAAGGTTCTATTTCTCTGGTTAAAACATTTAAAACTTGAGATCTAGTTGGAAAGTATTGAGGAGAAGAATTATCATCTTGATATACAAGTTTAGATATCTTGGAATTACTCTTATCTAATCCTGCCAGATCTAAATCTATAGTTGATCCACTTATAGAATATCTTGATGGTTGTCCTTTATAAATCATATGAGGCTCATTTATTCTTAATGACCTTGATCTATTTAGTTCTAATCTTATATCCGTTCTATCTTCTATAATTTCTCTAATCTGTGTATTATATACTTTAGGAGGTTATAGTATATCCTCTATTTTCCATTCTTCAGGAATATTTTGCATAACTTCATCATGGTTTAATCTTCTATCTTGGACTTGAGATTTATGTAAATTAGCTTTTACTAAAATAGTTTCGTTTTTATTAGATGATTTTAATGCTCTAAAATTATAATCTATCTTGGTTACTTTAGAATATATTCTAAATATTATTTGTACAGGATCTGTTACTCCTTTAACAATATTATGGGGTACCTGTACATGTAATTTTATTGAGGTACTTGTATATTTATTTCTTAAGTTCATTGCAAAATTTGGATAATAATTAAAAAAAGATGGACCATCTTGTAAATTGCTTTCTAATATGGCTATTACAGAATCTCTGAACTGTACCAATCTTGTATCTCTTAATAACATTAATATAGGAGTGTTTACTCCTAATCTATAATTAGGTTTAGCTCCCACTTGTATTAATCCTAAATGGATAAAATTAAATCATTTCTTTATATGTTCATCTAATATATTTTGTTCTAAAACATTTATTATTTTATTCTCCTCTGTGCTAGGATAACTATATTCTACAACATGTATCTCATCTTTATATTTATTTGATGAAAATATACTATGATTTTTATAAACTTCACTTTTTCTTATTACAGGTATTGACCAATCATGTAACGAATTTTCTATATCTTCTACTACTATTTTATTATTATTATCTGTGGTGTCTACAGATTCTTCCATATTTATTGATTGTTGTGGAGTTCTTATAGCTATCTGTTTATCTTTGTTACTTCTTCCTATTTCACTCAGACTTCTAACTATATTGGCTACTCTACTTCTTGTTTGAGTTGCTGTTACGGGACCACCTCTTTCCATATCTAGGCTAAACCAACGGACTTACAAATCTCACTACTGCCGAGACCACCTAGACCTAAGAAGCTGACCAACATATACACACTTCTCAGTGTTACACTCAACTCTCTCAAGGAACAGTATAACCTTTATAGATAGAACTCTTTATGAAATATTGAGAAGATTAAAAGATATAAAGATAACCCTAAGAAACTCTTAACAAATAGTGGCTCTGATACCACTAACGGTGGAAGGTATGTAAACAAATAATATCAAAGACAGAAGATAAAGATGATATTGAGTAATCAAAAGTTTTACGATATATAACAAAATTATTTTGAAATTCAAAGATTAAACAAATATGTATATGATCAGAACAAAACTTATAAGTTAAATGAGACCAAATCATTTTGATAAAACTTACAAAGATATTCTTGAACATATACAAGTATGAGAATGATGAAGATTATTTATAGGCGAAATATGAAAGGAGAAATTTTGAGTAGTTGGGAATAAGAGATGTTGAGAATAAAAGCTGATGCCTCCTTCTCATTTACATATCTATTTATAGGGATATTACAACTTCGGAACTCAATCCGGATTTCAAAACTATTTTACAAATAGTGCTTTAAGATAAGGCAACATACATTGAAATGATAAAAAGCAACTAGTAAACACACTTGCTACTTATCTCTATATACAGAGTATTGGTATCTTATCAGCAGTACATCTATCTTCTGCCGACACTCCTTATTGGTCCTCTTTTGATCTTCTTATCTTTATTGTCTTCTGCTATGTCTCAAACGTTATCTTTATTCTGAAAATTCTTCTTTAGTGAAATAATCCAACATATCCCTATTTTTATGGTAGGGATTTGTGCTGGAGCTACTTCCTTCGTCCTTTACTGATTTTTGCTCTTGAGTTATTCCTTTAATTCTTTGTAATTTATCTTCAAATTCTTCTTGAGATGTAGCTGTTGCTAGCTCAGCCATGATCTGACTCTTTTGTGCTGGAAACAAAGCTTCTTTATCTGCATCTATATCTAACTGGCTTCTGAGAACTTTATTATTTCTCGCCCATTGGAGCATTTTCTCTTTATTGATTAATCTAATATCAAATTTTTTCCACCATTTTATTTTTACTTGTCTGGAGAGGAAATACAAATCTGTCACATTATCTGCTTTGACATAAGTATATGTCCAGCTCATAATCCACGTTATTCCTTGCGAGGCTATAAATGATAAAAATTTGTATCCATCTACAAAAGTAGTATTGTCTTTGAAGAATTTATATAACTCCTCCACCTCTGGTGGGAAGACTTCTCTCATTGGTCCAAAATTATAAAACCATTTGATGAACCATTTTGGAAATTTTAGAGATATCCCTTTTTAAACCAGAGAAACCAAGAATGTTTATCCGGTTTTAGATACAAAACATTATTCCAGGCGGTCATGTAATCATAATAAGTATATTCTTGGGGAACGAAAGATCTTGAAAATCTCTTGGGTTTATGCAAAGGTTGTCCCCAATCTATATCTGAGAGTACATTAAGGATTTTGAGTTTGGAGAATTGGACTATTCCATTATTATCTTTATTATGAACTAATTCTATTGAATTTGTATCAATAAGAATGAATTCATAAAAGATTATGGTTTTATTTGTATCAGGACAAGGGTATGGTAAATTGTTGGGAAATATTTTATTAGCTAAATCTAGCGGTGGTAGTTTTAGCCAATGTTTTTCTGCTATCATAATGGATAAGGTATTTTCTTTTTTAATATAGTCAGGATTTGTATCTGTATTTGTTTGAAAGGTCTGAGTATTGGTTAATTTTGAAGAGGAAATAGGTTTATCAAAATCTCTGGGTCCGACTAAGGTATTTATATATTGTAGAGGAGTGTATTTATTGGTATTGTTTGGTGGTGCTCTCACTACATGGGATAAAATATTGGGCCTCAGATTTGGATGGGTTAACATCCTGGAATTTCCAGTATTTGCCAATGGCATTATTGATTTTCCTGCAGCTTTATCTGAATCCAGTGGGGATCCGTATTGATCTTTTGTCAAAGGCTTTTTATCTGCTTTCTTACTCATTCTGATCCCTGTAAAAATTCTCTTGTTAAAAAAATCTGGCAAAAAATTCTTATTTCCTTTAATATGTTCAATTTCAAAATCAAAACAGGAAAGTAGAGACTGCCATCTGGCAAAAATATGTTTTGAAATTATTTTTTTAACATCTTTTTGTAAAACAGAGGGGGCTACTTTGCAATCTGTCCTTATAAAAAACTTTTTATTAAACAAATCATCTTGAAAATTTTGAAGACATAAAACTATGGAAAGTATTTCTTTTTTCACGGTAGAGTACTTTTTCTGTGATGGATGCCAAATACCCGAATGACATCTGACAACTTGTTCTTTAGAAGTAGGAGAGACTCTTTGTTTTAGTATCCCACCATATCCTATATCTGACGCATCAGTTTCTACTGTCAAAAAGGCTGAAGGATCTGGAATTCCTAAACAAGGAAGTTTTTTTTAGCTATTTGCTTAATCTTTCTAACAGCTGTAGTCATTTCTTCAGACCATTCTGGAGGGGTTTTTCTAAGTCTTTCATATAATGGGGCATACTCAATCCTTATATTGGGTATAAAATCTTCTATATAATTTATACAACCTAAAAATCTTTGTAACTGTTTTTTGTCTTTAATTTCATCTGAAATTTTTTTTGTAAATTCTATTGATCTTTGTATGGGGATAATAGTTCCCTGATATATCTCATATCCTAAAAATCTTATTTTAGTCTTGAATATCTTTATTTTTCTTTCATAAACAACTAACCCATTTTCTTTTATAATTTCGATAAATTTTTCTAAGTGATTTATATGTTGATTGATATTTTTTTGAATAAACTAATATATCATCTAAATATACTATAGTAAAATCTGAATATTTATAAAATATATCATTCATTATATTTTGATATTCACTAGAAGCATTTTTTAATCCTTGAAGCATTACATTCCATTCATAATGCCCAAAAGTTACTACAAAGGCAGTTGACAATATCATTTGTTACATATGATAATTTAATCGATTATTATAACGATTTAATCGATTACATTCAGTTAACTAAGTTGGTTATAAATAATTTGTAAGTTTTTTTGAAACCAACAACTCTTGACTTCGAAATTTCAAAGCATTCATAAACCTTCTGAAAGTAAGAAAGGATATTTTGAGTTAGATAAGTTCTTGTCCCACACTTTTAAATCTTTATGGTGTATTGAAAGATTTCTTGGGCAAGATTCCAAAGAAGCTTTTGGAGAGAAAGTTCTGAAACTTGTTTTTTTTATTTCAACTTTGATTGGTAAATCATATTCATTCATATTCATTGGATCATCAGGTTGTCTTTCTCCATTAACTCTTGTTGTAAATTCGCTTCTGAATTCTTGGTTATTTGTAACTATTGCAAAGTGTTCTTGAAGCTTTTTTAGAGTGGGTTTCTCTAGAGGGAAGAGTAGAGAAGGGTTCTCTATGTCTTGAACATTAGGAGTCTAATAGAGTTTTAGATTTCTGTTCTTTATCTAGGTTTGATAAAGAGTAATTGTTGTAAAGCTTGTAAGAACTGAAATTTGTGAATAGTGGAACTCTAATCTAGTGTTGATTAGAAGAACTGGAAGTAGCTTCTCTTGAGAAGTGAACCAGTATAAATTCTTGTGTTGATTTCTATTCTTTAATCTCTACTTGTTATATTGATCTGTGGTTCTTGGTGAAATCTTCATTATTGAACAAGTTATGTTATAGCAATTGTTTTCTTGGCCTGAATGGTTTGATTGATTTAAGACATTCTTGTTTTAATTGTGATAAAGATCATTTAACTCTGATTTTCTAAAGAATTTTAAAAAGACAAAGTTTAAACCAATTCACCCCCTCTTGGTTATTGTGTGTATTCCTATTGTTTTCAAATGTTAGGTAGTAACATGAAAATGACCAATTTTCCAAGTATGAAAAACTTATTTAAGCCAAAATATTTTGATTTCTGAGGAAAATTGATGCTCCAAAGAGTAGGCCAATCACCTTCAAAATGCAAGCTAGAGTTATTAATTAAACATTCCATGGCATGGTAATAGGAAAATTTTACTGAGTAACCACCATTTCTAGTGTAACTCTACATCAATTTGTCTTTGTCTAAACTAGGATGAATGGGAATATCAAGAATCATTAGGTTGTCTTGCTCATTGAACACATCATAGATGATATCTTGCTTCCAAGTTTTGTACAAAAGATCAATTAACTTACATACCTGTAAATCTTTCCAATCCTTCAAAAGGCAAAGTTTGAACATGGGGGTTATCATTGCAAAGTAGCCATGGTTCCTTACAAACATTAATGTTTGAACCATTCCCCAAACGCCATCTAATGCCTTCTTTAATCATTACTCGTGAAGAATAGATGCTATGCCATGTGAAACTTAGATTTTGACCCAAGATAGCTTGTAGAAAGTCCTCATTAGGAAAATATTTGACTTTGAAAACTTTTGTAACAATAACATCTTGGTCAAAAACGAATTTCCAACCTTGCTTCCCTAGTATGGCTAAGTTAAAGCCAAATAAATTTATGAACCCCATTCCTCCATGGTCCTTCCTCATAGATAGTTTGTCCCAACTGAGTCAGTTAATTCCTTTTCCAGAATTTCTATTGGAGCCTCACCAAAAGGAATTTAACATTTTTTAGATCTCATCCTTCAAAGAGTTAGGCAACAAGAAAGAGCTCATATAGTAAGACGAAATAAAATGAACTACAAATTTGATAAGAACTTTTTTACTTGCCTAAGAGAGATGCTTGTCTGACCAATGGTTGATTTTCTTCTAGACTCTATCCCTCAGATAATTGAAAGTAACCTTTTTTTTTACCGATCATAGAGGGCATACCCAAATATTTACTAGTTCCCAAGAGTTCAAAAACATCTAGGTATCTAGAAATACATTTTGTCATGTTCTGAGGAGTGTTCTTGCTAAAAAACATTCTGATTTCTAATAGTTAACAGCAAGGCCAGAGGAGCTTTCGAACAATGACAAGACAAACTGCAATTTGTTTCACTATTAGTGGCCTGCAAAAAAGGAAACAACCATAAGCAAATAACAAGTATGAAAGGATGAGTGCTCATCTACACACTTTAATACCATGTAATCCTCTTCTTCCTTAGTTTTCCTCAAAAGAAAAGTGAGTCCATCCATGCATAGAATAAATAGGTATGGTGATAACGAGTCGCCTTGCCTTAATCCTCTTTTGGGAGTAAAAGGGCCAACTGCATCTTCGTTGACCATGACATTAAAATCACTAGTTTCATGCACATCTTTGTCCAGCCAACTCACTTAGCATCAAACCCCAATTTCAGTATAAGAGTAAATAAATAATTCCACTCAACTTTGTCAAAGGCCTTGCTGATGTCAATCTTCAAGGAAAATTCTCCAAATTTACCATCTGTCTTGCATTTCATGTGTTGGATGGTCTCAATGGCTACAAGGACATTATTAAGAATGGATTGACCCTCCATGATTTCTCTTGAGCTTGTTGGCTGTAACTTTTGAAATTATTTTGTACAAGACATTGCACAAAGAAATAGACCTCAAGTCAAACATAAAAATAGGGCTGTCTTTTTTTTTTTTTTGGGATCAATACAATGTCTATATTATTTAGAAGAAGGGACCACTGAGATGCTGCCTTAAAAATATCCAGCTCGATAAGAGCCCAAAATATTTTGTAGAAAGAAAGGTTGAAACCATTGGGTTGAGGAGATTTATCTTTGTGCATTTGGAAGAGGTCACGTCTAAACTCCTCTATTTGGAAATGAGCAATAATGAAATTATTGTCTAATTCGTCCAGCCTCGCGTCAATGTGATCAAGAAATTCACGAAATACACTAGAATAGGGGTTGAATGGTGTGTAAGATAAAACTTTGAAATCCAACAAATTAAATTAGATTTTTTTTCAGAATATATTTTCACAAAACCTTGTGCGTCCAAGATGTGAAAGGAATAACTTGAGAAAAACAAGTTATATCAGAAGCTACAGTAAACATAAGGTTTATATTGGTTCACTCAAACTCTTGAGCTATGTCTGGTTCTCTTTCAAATCTTTGAATGATTCCATTAATCACAAAACTGATTAAAAATAAGTATTGTACCCTGTCACTTATGGTTACAACAAGTATTCTCCAGGCCACTCTTGACACACTATTAATCCCCCTAAGATTAAGAAACACCCAAGTATTTTTTTCACTAAGTCACTCCTTGCTTTCAAAACAAAAGTCGAATTGAATACAATATTCAAAACTTTCAAAGAGAGAATACATAATTAAGCTCGAATACAACAAAATAAATTTGCAAGGCAGAGGTTTGCTATTTTAACTCAATGTTTTGATCCTTTAAGGAAAGTTACTAGAGTTTCAACACTTGTAAATAATGATAGCTTCATTGTTAGACTTCAGTTCATTGTTCTTCTATTTATAGACTTTAATGGAATGTATTCGTTGTGGGATTTGAGCTTTCTCGAAGAAATCTGTTATCATACAACTGCCAACTTTGGCCACATGTCAGCATATAAAGGAGAGAGAGAGAGAGACAGAGAGAAAACAACAATACAGTCAATACACAAATTTTTCTTCACTAGTTTGTACGATAATGATTTGCAGAGAATATCCTTTCATATTGAGTTATTTTTGCACACAGTTGAAATCAGATAATTAGCATTCAAATTATAATAGGGAAATACAAATATTTTAGAGTTTTTAGAATGTGTATTAACCTCGTAAAAGGACAAGTGTATGAGCTCATCATTGGATGTTAACTAACTAATATAAACAATTTGTGTAAGTTAGTTAGCTCTTTTTTGGATGGTTAAAGCTCTCAGTACTTTGGTATTGGTTTTCACAAACAGTTTGAAAGCTTGTTTCTTTAATTCAGATTGGACGTTGTATATTAGCTTTAATTAAAACAAGCTCTAGTTTGTGGACGTATAAAGAATATAACATATGAGCTTAAGAGTTTTACCATATATTCAATGGATATTGTATTCCTATAACACTTAGGTAAAATCATTTGTCCATACAAAATTTAATAAGTTTGTTATAACCATAGATTTTGAGGGACTTGACATCGTCCAATGTCTTAGGTTCTAATAAATCATTGATAGCATTAATGTCTGTCACCTTCAGTGAGGAGATAATAACATGTGCTACATTGTAAATAACATCATGATCATAAACATTGAAGCCTATTTCATTATCATGTCGGTACAATATGATGTTGTGTTTCTTGCGAATATTTGCTTGTGCATGAAAAAAAACTAGAATTTGAGTCACCTTCATGTAACCACTATGCCTTAGCGCATTGCTTCCAGAATTGTTCCTCGTGATCAAGGAGGTTGTTAAGATGTTGTTGCGATTCAAGGGACTTTGAAGCGGATTTAGGATCAAGTGAGTTTTTACATAAATTTAAATCATTTTTGTACTCCAAAATTTTTGTTCTTAAACGAGAGCATATCATTTTCCCCCATTCGTTCAGATCATCTGCAAGAGTGTGGATTTTTTTTAGATTATGTCTGAGTGGAGCGAGAGTTATAGAGAAGAGCGAACAATGTTAGGTAGCTTGAGTTCTTCTAGCCATGTGTAGAGGCAAATAACACAAGAAGAAGGGTTGGATTGTGTTTTTAGAAATTTCAAACTTTTATTAAACCAAAAACACATGTTATCGTTTGCTACGAATTTGACTAAAAACATATAAGAGATAAAGTGAAAAGCTTGATCAGACGATGATGAAAAGATTTTATTAACAAATCAAAAATAGATATAAAATCTAAAAACAAATTCCCTTTGTCAAATAAACACAAAGGAAAGAAGTAAAGAAAAAAAAACACAAGGTTTTATACTAGTTCGTCTCTACCACCGAGACTACATCCAATTCTTGGCAATCCACCATGTTTCACTAACTCAACAAAGGTTACAATTATTCTTCATTGCCATTGTTTGGCTCTTACAGAAATAAGCTTTACCCCAAGCTTGATCTCAATCCAATATTCTTTGTTCTACCAAGTCACTATTGGCTCTAAACAAATCAACAAGATTTGTTGTGTAAGATTTCTCAATGACTAAAAGATGATCGTCTTACATAAGGATATCACACTTAACACTTTAGTCTTTTCTCTCAAGATATACAAGATTGATTCTTCACTCAAGTTCTTTGTCTGATGCCTTCTGGCCATTGAGGCACTAAATTCACATCCCTTCCTCAACCAGAGAATCCTTGTTGATAGGTTCCGGGTAACAAGCACTTGAATAGAAAGTTACTTCTTCCACCAGAGCTGTTCTGCACAGCAGAGCGTGCCTTTTGATGAATATCAACACTATCATATCTTGGACTTCATTTATTCTTCAAGGATTTTGACAGATGTTTCTGCAAAACAGAATCTCAGACACAGAGTACTAAAAGAAGATCTTAAATGCAACACTTAAATGCTATGCTACATCATGTTTGTGAGAGATATCGTCTAAAATATCAAATGTTGAAATACAATTCATGATTTGATAGCACATCAAACACAACTTTTATCATTTGTATTTTTTTGCATCTGATCAAAATAATTACAAGTCCTGATTCGTCTTTAAGACACAAATGTCTTTTGACTTAACACCGTGTATTTTCAAAACAAAACATCTTGGCCTTACGATAACAATCATCTTGATTAAGCTTGAGGATGATGGGGGAAGGAAATGCCATTAAGCAAACAATAGTTAGAAAAAAATATCAAGCCAAGCTTGTGAAGCAAAAGCTCTGTCTAACTTTTCTTCAATTTTATCTGGCGTTCCTTTGCTCTTGATCCATGTATATGCATATCCTAGCATAGTAATATCCTTTAGGTTGGAATCAATAACAATGTTTATGAAGCCTATTATCAGCCTATTTTGATAAGGATGTAAGTATTTCTTCTCATCATGGGTCAAATTATTAAAATCTCCCATGATGCACCATGGGAAAGAGTTATCACGAGATAGGTTCCTCAAAAGATTCCAAGATTCATGTCTGTTAATTTTGTTAGGGTGACCATAAAACGTAGTAAAAAGCTAGATTGGTTTTCCAGGTTGAGAGAATTTAACATTAATAAAGTTGTGGGAGAAGTTTATCAACGAGCAATCAAAAGGTTTCTTTCATATAAGGGTCAAACCACCATTACTTCCAATAGGATCAACAATGAGGCAATAATCATAACCCAAAGTAACACTACTAGAAAATAGGCTTTTAACTTTTTTTTTTTTTTACTTTCAACATTGGTTTTTAACCGATGTTCAAACCATCGATGTTAAAGTAAAAATGTCAACATCGATTTTCAAAAATTGATGTTAACATACACTACACAACATCGATTTTTAAGAAAATCAATGTCGCATAATAAAAAATAAACCAAAAAAAAGAGTAAAATATGCGAAATCAACATCAATTTTAGGAAAATCAATGTTGTAGTACATCTGACAACATTGATTTTCCTAAAAATCAATGTTGTGTTGCACATGAAAATATCAGTTTTCAATAAAACCAATGTTGTCTGGTGTATCACAACATCAATTTCGAGAAACCTGGTGTTGTTTTGCACACGACAACATCGGTTTTCGTAAAACTGATGTTGATTTATGCACCACAACATTAGCTGTTAGAAAATTTGATGTTGTTTTTTGTAAAAAAAATTTAATATCCTGTCTGTCTTTTTAATATTACCCAAACCTGTAAATTAAAAATAGACCAATCCAGGCAGTTTCACAGTACAAATTTTTATATTATTATTGAATAATTACTATCAATTATAAGAAATAGTTAAAGAAAACAATAATATCAATACATAAAGTCATTTACTATAACTATTTCTAATTAAACTATTTATACAATTGTAAAATTCCTTAAACACCCAGTGTTTCATTTTTAACTTCAAGATGAAATCTTGCCCACTGAATACAAATTGCCTTTAATCTCTTTGGTTCCAATGGTCTTGGATTAGTAAAATACTGCATGATATAATAAAACATAACTTAATCAGTATAAATAATAACAAATATAACAAATAAAATTAGTTTTGAAGTAAACAATTACCATATTCGAATTATCCTTGAAGCCTCCTAGGACTATCATTGACATCCAATGCATCACATAATAGCCACACTTAGTGCTTTCTCTTTGTTTATTGCACTAAATTCAGTAATATATCCTAAGTTAACCAAAAATTACTGCACACAATAATAAATGTAATTTTTAAGACATCAACCATTGTTTAAATGACTTACTTTAAGTGGAATCCATTTAACAGTAGCCTTGGATTTACTTTCTTGAATATCGTTGAATCCCTTCAAAGCACTGGTTAAGAGAAACATACATGCATATTGTACAATTAAAATATTGATGTCTTAGAAATGCTAAAGTAAATGTCTTACAAATTACAACTAACCTATTAACAATTCCTTTCAAGTAGTTGTCTGGCTTATTATTCAAGGAACATAACCAGACGACAACATTGTCCTTAGGACATATCACGACCAGTTGCCAATGTGCACTTCATTGGAGAACATTAAGTTATTATAGAGCATACATTATTTACATTGATTTGTTTATTTTTACTTACCCATTCAAGTAGGCTCATAGGTAGATATCTCTCTCTGAATTCTGCATCTATTTCTTAATATAATCTCATATTCAAATTGCGATTGCCCATATCTTTGTATGGACTATGGCTCAAGGAATCCATACATAGAGACATTCCCCAATCGCAGAATTAACTTATTCATATGCCTATTGTTATTAAAATAAAGTAAATTATGCATCAATTTAAAATAATCAGTTAAGTGACTTATAGAATCCACATTTGTATAACAGGGATGTTGAGACTTTGACCACCATATGTTATTTAAGAAAAATCTTCATGCTTTATGTACAAGGAGACATCATCATTATACACCCCAAACACAGTTGAATCCACTGACACCTACATAGGCTTGAGGAAAAGGTGTGAGATCGTCAATGTCATATGGTATAGGGAATCATCTTCAGGTTCTGACCTGTCTACAGGTTTCGCCGGTCTTTGTTTATCTTACATAGTTAATAAACATAAGTCAATGACAGTTAACACTTTATTTGTAGCAAATCCTTTTTTAATGATAACAAACACAACAAAAGGAAATACCTTTTCTGAAAAAAGCTGTACAAGATGAAAACAATGTGAATACACATAATATCCAAGAGGGGGGTGAATTGGTTTAAACTTTGCCTTTTTAAAATCTTTAGAAAATCAGAGTTAAAGGATCTTTATCACAATTAAACCAAGAATGCTACAATCAATTAAACCACTCAGCCCAAGAAAACAATTACAAAAACTTCACTTGTTGAGCAATAAGAATTCACCAAGAATCACAGATTAAGATAGCTAGAAGAGATTAAAAGATAGAGATCAACACAATAACTTATACTGGTTCACCTCTCAACAAGAGAAGCTACATCCAATTTCTTTCAACCAAACCTTGGTTAGAGTTCCACTAAATCAAAATCTGTTCTTTACAAGCTTTACAACAATCATTCTTTATCAACCCTAGATAAAGAACTGAAATCTAAAACCCTATTAGACTCCTAGTGATCAAGAACTAGAGAACCCTTCTCTATTCTTCCCTATAGAGAAATCCACTCTAGAAAAAGCTTCAAGAACCCTTTGTAAAAGTTACAAACAACCAAAAATACAAAAGTGAATTTACAAGAAAAGCTAATGGAGAGAGACAACCTAATGATCCATTGAATATGAATGAATATGAGTTACCAAACAGGATTGAAATGAAAAAAAATTTCATAACTTCTTCTCCAAAAAGCTTCTTTGTTGTCTTGCCCAAAAAATCTTTTAACATACAATAAAGATTTGAATTTGTGGGTCAAACACTTTAGAACTTAGAGTAAACTTTCTCAATCTCAGAAGGCTTATGAAAACTTTGGAAATTTGATATAGCTGTGTTCTTGTTGATTTCAGAAAACCCATCATCTATTTATAACAAACTGATGTAACTGAATGTAATTGATTAAATCGCCCAAGTAATCGATTAAAACTTCATTTGTAATCGTTTGAAAACAAATTTAATCGATTAAAATCTTCTTCAGTTTTCTGGAAAGGTTATATGAACAAAGTAATCGGTTATTTCGACCTGTAATTGATTACCACAGGGATACATTGTTCCATAAATGAACTTAGTAATCGATTACTGATAAATGGTAATCGATTAACACAGTCAAGTCATGTTCTGTGTGTATACTGAATAATCGATTACTTAATGCCGATATTTGATTATTTTGTTCTTCAAAGCTCAGGTAATAGATTACCAATCTGTGGTAATCGATTAATACAGTGAAAAATAGTTTTTCCAAAAACTTAAAACCATGAGCACTTTACTTTGATGCAATCATGAAATCTTAAACCTTTTCATAAACCATGTGCTTTTGTAAAATCATGAATGCAACTAAATGAACGTTTATGCAATGCAAATGATCATAGGATAATTCTCTCCTACATCAAGCAATTACAAATGTCTTCAATTGAATGACATGTACAAAGCTAAAACACTCATTCATCTTCAACATGTATCTTGATACACCTTCATGCTCCCCTTGTAGCTAACACAAGATGCGTCGACCAAGCAAGGAAGGTGTTATGGGCCTGCCCCACTAACTATACCTCTTGAGTGGGTACAGGGACGCGAGCATTAGAATCTAAAACTTCCTCAACACCGACCTTCACTTGATCATTGCCCAAAGGGACGTTGTGGATGCTTGTCAATCCCTTATAAACTCTTCCAAGGGAAACTAGGTGGAAAGGATTGTCATGAACATACAACCCACGTTTGTCTGATGCAATCGTGTTTGGGTCCTGCCGCGAGTGATCAACACAACTTTCCTTTGTGCTAACACGGGTAGTAGAAGGACCAACATCAGGCTCTGGAAGCATTATGAGTCCCTGTGATTGCATCTGGTTGAAGGACAACATTAGTTGTCGAGTCACCTTTTTAGTGATCGATTGCTCCAGCTCGTCCCTGATTTTCTGTGTCAGCTTCTCAGTAATATTTTCTATTAATTGATGCAACTCTTTTGAGTTGATCAACGTAGACGTGCGGGAGCTTGTTGAAACCGGTCCAAAGTATTGTCTGATCATGACACCGGCTCCAGCAGCACGAACATGGCTAGAATGCTCTGATCGCCCAATGGCAACAACCAGTACATCCTAACGTCCATAGGCGACAAAGCTGCCTTACGCAGATTGCTTTTCAATGGAATCCTGCAGTAAACAAAATACTTGAAGATTTTACAAAATATTGTTGTTATTATAAAAATTGACAATTTACTTTAAAAATAACTTACAATCCTATCTGCTATTTCGCGTGCCGCCTCAGATGTCATGTCTCCTTATTTTTTGCTTGAGCCATCTTCCTCCTCACGTGTCATTTAATGGGAGATTGAGTATCAATGATTGTTTCTGTGCTCCTGGATTGGGCTACTTGCTTCAATTGTTTCTTTTGTTTTTCCTCCATTAACTTTTCTTCTAGTAAATTATAACCCCCATGAGACAACACATGAAGGGCAGTGTTTAGTTTCTGGATGGCCTGGCCCTTCTTCCTAACATGCTATCACAATTATAATGAGTAACTTGTCAACAAATTACGCTTGAAAATTATTCATAATTGTCAAATTCATAAACAATGCAAATCAACTAACCTCTCACGAAGGGTCTCTATGACCCTAACAAAATTGGTTCCACTTTTCTTTGCTGATATCGTACTTCTCACAGAAAGTGTTGTCGTCCTCCTCCTTGCCCTGTGCCAGGGCCCATTTGGAGGTCAAATCTGACCTAAACTCACTCTGTCACTTTCATACTGTCTTAAAGATTTTATTCTTCATCCTTTGGTCAAACACTTCTGGAATATCAAATTTAACCCGTGATGCAAAAAATACATTTAATAGTTAGTCAATAACATTCAACATTTTAATATTTTTAGTACAACCAATTACAATAACATTCAACATTAATTCAAATACCTTAATGTCCTCCTAAATCAAATCCTTCTAAGTTGCAGGAACTTCTTTCCAGTTAACAAATGTAAGATCCACCTTGTCCCGAGCGGTGATCCCCAAATACATCCTTAATTTCCTTATGTGGGGACCAACAACTTTCCTAGTGGTAGGGTCCACATGAACCACTGGTCTCTCTATCTTGACGGGTTTGGTAGCCAGTGATTTGAGCCATGTTGCTTTTCTAGTCTTCTTCAACGTAGACGGCGAAAATGCTGACTCAGGAGAAGGAAGGGATCTTGATGGTGTAGTCATGTGCCTATTAAAAACAACATTAATTAACTTCAGCTCAAAAGTATAGTAAGTTATGTAATTGTAAATGTGGAAACAAGTAAATATAAAAAAAGGATTACATTAAACGATGTCAATTAATTCTCCTTCATCATGATCATTATGATTTGCATAGACGTTGTCAACTTCTTCTTCTCCATTGATGTTAGGCATTTGTGTCAAGAAATAAGTGAGACAAGTATGAAGGGTTGAATCATCATCTTCAACATTAAGACCAATGGTTTTTCCATGTAGAACCACTGACCACCTTTCATCACAAGGATCTTGAACATAAAACACCTGTTTAGCCTGTTTTGCCATGATGAAAAGCTCATTCTGATAAGCTAGCTTCTTAAGATCTACTGAAGTAAATCCCAAATCATCGATTCGCACACCGATATTGCTATCAACCCACTTACACTTGAAAACACACACAATGAATTTAACATAATTAAGCTCCCATATTTCATCAATGACTCCAAAGTAAGGCATGAATGCCAGACGAGGATTGTTGTCATGTATAGTAGCAAAGTGTTGAGATTCAGCCCTAAGACTAAATCCACCACTATTTGCATTGTACTCTTGTCGTCTTGTGATTTGGTGTAGAATGAATACTTGTTGATATAAGGCCATCCAAAACATATTGTACACACTTTTGGTTAAATCAATAAGAAATCTGAATTTTCTCATGAGAGTTTCTCTCTTGTTCTTGTGCAAGAACTTCTTGGATCTTATCAATGGCTTCTCAAGGCTATTGTGGCGATTCTTCCTAGACTCATTGGAGAGCTTCTCCATGGAGTCATCCATCTTCATTCCTTGTCTAATTCCATCCTCCATTGCTTAAATCCTTGGACTTCATTCATGCCACTTCTTGCTCCAAATCTTAAGTAAGAGTTTGATTTCTTGAATAGTTCTTAAAGATTGAGTTTCATTGCATGGTAGATTGGGAAAATCTATGTCTAAGGAGTTTAGATATACATCAGAGAGTTAGGAGTAAAAAATTTAGGCGTATTCAATGAAGCTCTCTTGGGGAAATGGAGGTGGAATCTCTTCCATAATAATAGGGGTGATGTTCTATTCACAAAATATGAGGGGTGGCATGAGCTTTTGAGGGAGGGTGAGAGTTTAAGGGAGTCTTTTTGGTGGAAAGATTTGAAAAAAGTGTGTGGAGGTTTGAGAAGGGAGAGTTGGTTTGATGTAGGAATCCAATGGAGTATTGGAGACGGAGATAAACTTAGATTTTTGGAGTATGAGTGAGTTAATGGGAATAGCTTGGCTTCATTATTTCCTAGATTGTTCCTTATTTTGAAATAAAAAAAGGAATTAATTGGGGGTATGGTTTTTGGAGGGGGGATGTTTGGTGTTGGGATTTTAAATGGAGAAGGGATACTTTTGAGTGTGAGAATAGGCATATTCAAGAAATTAAAGGTGTGGTGGACAATGTCTTTGTAACAAGAAATTTTGTAGACACATGGACATGAAAAGTTTAGCCCTTCCGGTTCGTATACAACAAATTCAACTTATTCTTCTTTGGTACATGTTGGAGATGAACAAGGTACCGATGACATATTTGCTAAGGATTAGAGCATAAAGTTCCCAAACAAAGTTCTATTTCTCATTTGGGGATCCTTGTTAAACCAATTGCCTACGAAAGACAACTTGTTTATCCATAATATCATTGTAGCTAATATGGATTTGCAATGTTGTTTATGTCTACCACAAGGTGAAACTCTAGAACATTTGCTTTTACATTGTGAAGTTTCATGGCAGGTTTGGATAGCTTGCTATATATGTGTTAATAGCTTCATCTTATTCTATGATCCAACAAGGCAAGCTGGAAGGTCACTTTCATCAGATTGTGGGGGTTGCTAAATTAAAGCAAAAGAAGGTTATTTGGGAGGTAATATGGTGCTCTGTGGTTTATAGCATATGGAAAGCATGAAATAAACGCATTTTTGAAAATATTCAGGTGGAGATAAATACATTGATAAAAGATGTTAAGTTTTGTACCATCCAAGATCTGAAAAATACCCCGTACATGTGTCAACCCTCCACGTCAGCAATGCTATAGGAGCACGAACGCCTACCCTCAGCAGTCGAGCCGATTGGGCCAACAGGTTATCTTTAATGCTTATTTATTTAAATGTTATTGATAATGTTACAACCACTTTTTCAAATAACAGACACTTAAATTATCTAGAAGCCATCATATTATCTATAAGGTACACATTATCTGTAACCTTAATTATCTATGACCTGCGATTATCTATTAGCCTTTATCTACATGTTAATTATCTACAAAGGTCCAAGGCCCACACTCATTCTATAATACCAAGTTACATCCAACCTTTCCACACAATTCACTCATGGTGAACAAAACAAGTCACTCTCACACTCACCTACACACCTTCTACACTCCAATATACCTTAATTGACATGCTCAATTATATGCTTTTCTCTTTCACCCTTGATGCTCAAAACCCAAGATACACTGTTGGTAATTTTACTCTTTCGGAACCTCGACAAACAAGACCAAAGGATCAGCCACTCACTATGGGCAAAACAATACATCATAGTACTCTGAGGTCTCGTTTCCTACGATGCAATAGCATTATCTACACGACCTACCTCCATTATCCAAAGCAGCCTATTACGAAGCAATTCATAAATAAGAGACAACAACATACAAGGCAAAGAATAAACAGAGAAGCATTCGTCAACAAAAAAAAAAGTAGTTGTATTAAAATGATTGTCAAAAGATTACAAGGCCTTCACAACCCATAGTCAACAAAACATAAAAAAAGAAAAAAACAAAGGGGGGCAGCCTAAACATTGGCCCTATCATCTTGCTCTTCATTGGCACCCTCCTTGTCCTAGGCAATCTCTTCTTCATCAAGCAGAACATTGTCCTTCACATCCTTGTATGGGTCAAAGAAACCCAAGTCAAGGTCTTTAGCAAAGAATCCGGCTTGCCTGATAGCCTTGTTAAATCCCTTTTTGTGCTACTCCACCACTTCCCACTTGTAGATGGACAACTCCTCCTCAAGCTCATTGCTGGAAGCCTTCTCCTCATTCAACTGGGCCTCTAGGGCAGAAACCTTCTTGGAGAGTTCATCCCTCTCGGCAGTAACTCTTTCATCCTTGGTAGCCAGTTCTTTCTTCTCCCCCAGCAAGGCCTTGCCACGACTGGCCAGCTCATCACCATCCAATTGGGTGCGCAGTAGCTTGGCCAAAGCATCACTAGCCTTGACAGATAGCTGGTGGTGCGACTTGACCACCTCAGTGAGGGCGACAGTGGCACCAGTCAACTTGGAGTGCTCCACTCTCCAAACAGTGCGAACATTAGACTTTAACTTGGCCACCTCAGCCTCCAGTGACGCCACCTTGTCCACAACTTCCTGGTGGCATTCCCCATTCTCCTCCAAGATGGCCAAGCTCCTCTAAAGAAAAACCTTGGCAGTATCAGTAGCATTGTATGCCCTAATTGATCGAATCTAGCTGTTGTCAAAAGTGTAATGACTCGCCTCGTCGCTACGATTTCACAACTCTAAACATGTAATTTAAATTTTAAATGAAAACTCCATTAATTTTGATTATGAAAATATGGGTAAATTTTTCGCGATAATACACTCACCAAACAATGCACAAATATGTAAATAAATAAATACATAATTCAGTTTTTACATGTATCTAAGCCTTAGATTTACATGCCCAATAAAAAAGAAACAAGAAACCAACTAAGAAAGAGTTGATAATAAAACATAGATCTCTCCTAAAATAAGTTCCAATGTTATCCTGTCGGTTTGGTGGCTCCAACAAAAGTTCTTCCTCCAACATCACCTACTGCTTCTCATCTGCTCCTACTGTTGAATTTAAAGGAAGCTGCAAGGAGATTGAACCAAGGTTAAAGACTTGATTTTGGTTTTAACTTTTTACATGCCTAATCACTTGAAGGCATTTGTAATTTGTCTAAGTGGTTCAAGTTAAATGCCTTGTGATTCTTCATTAGCATGTGCATTTTCATGATCATGCATTCATGATTTTTAAATCTCAAAGAAAACAAATGGTTTTACAAAAAGATAAGTTCCCAAGGCTTGTTGTTTAAAAAAACTTTTTCTTACTGCTTTAATCGATTACACAAGAATAATAATCGATTAAAGACATTTAAACAATTCTGAAAATCCTTGAAGAACAGTTTAATCGATTAAATGATCGTTTTAATTGATTACATAGTGTTAAAACAAAACTATGCTATGCTGATTTAATTGATTACCTTTTTTCGTAATCGATTACATAGTCTATTTCTAGAAAACAAGTCGTGCTGTGATAATCAATTACCAGGAATCGTAATCAATTACATAAGTGTTTCAAACTTTCATGACTTGCTGTATTAATCGATTACAATGCGGTTTAATCGATTATTTTGTTCATGAAACATTACCAGAAAGCTGAAGAACAGTTTAATCGATTATTTGGTCAATTTAATCGATTACATATGCCAATTTAATCGATTACACTAGCGAATTAATCGATTACTGTTAGTTAAATCTATTTTTTTAACAGCTTGGTGAGTCCATTTCTTTATAAATAGACCTTATGCGATTTTCTAATCATAAGTGTGACTTACCCAAAAATATCAGAGCTTTTAGAAGTGCTAAAATTTGTGTTTCTCTTTGAAATTAAAATACCATCTTGTGAGATCAAGAATTCTAAAATTTTGAAGAAATGTTTTAGAAACAAGAAGGATTTCAAGATTTGATTCTGAGAATTGATTCTTACAACCTGAAGAATGTGGTAACATCATTTCTTTCGTTCATTCATGAAAGACATAAGGTTGTGTTTTTCTTGAACCCATCTTTGTTAATTGTTCTAAACATTTTTCTGTTGTATTGATATATCATTGAGTTTCTTTTAGAGCATGCTAGAGTAGGGTTCTCTAGTGTTAGAGATTCTGAGTAGGGTTCTTAGTTTCTTGGTGATTGTAATTCTAATAGGGTTTTAGGATTCATATCTTTATCTAGTGTTGATAGAGAAATCACATGTAAAACTGCTTGTAAAAGAATCTTTGATATAGTAATAACTCTAACCTAGTGTTAGTTGAAAGCAACTGGATGTAGCCTCCAAGGTTGAGAGGTGAACCAGTGTAAATTGGTGTGTTCTTTATTCTATTTATGTTCATATCTCATAGATTGAATTTGGGTGATTAAGAATTTGTCAACAAGATTTAGTTTCAAACATTACTTGAATTCCAAGGGTGATTTTGGTCGAAAGAAAGATTCTGTATTTCAAAAGGTTTTTATGTGATACAATCCATTTTACATATTCCGCAAATAGTTTTTGAATAAAATTTTAAATCCTTGATATAAACCAATTCACCCCCCTCTTGGTTTGTTTGATTAGTGCTCATTGTATTTTCACCCACGAACGAAGGTTCATGATCATCACAATTACCAACCACATAGTACAAAATTACAAGGGTGAGTTTATTGTAAAGATTAACAAATATTAAATGACCACAATTAGAAAAAATGATAACAATCCATCACAATTCATTCTCAATATATCTGTCAGTTCAATATACACTTAACAAATGAGTAATTAATTTTTCTACAATTCAGATCAGTTATGCTTAGAATGATGCATGCACCTGCGATGGAGGTCTATTGCAAGCTAAAGACCTACAAGGAAAGCTTGAAGAACTTCCTTTGGTGAGCCTTAAAGGACCCATGACAAGAGCTAGAATTCAAGTCCTTCAAGACCACATCAAAACTAACTTATATCTTTTGAATAAGCATGAAGAAGCACACCAACTCAGGGCGAACACAAAAGAAGTCCTGTCTGTTGTAATAGATTACCATCTGTTTGTAATAGATTACCAAGGCCCTTTGTAAAATAGTGTTTGTTTGTTGTAATTGATTACCAGATAACTGTAATCGATTACTTAAGTCTGTAAAATGTAAAAAACTTTGTTTTAATCAATTACAAGGACAAATTAATCGATTACTTCAACATAAAAATTGCACTGCACATGTATGGTCAGCCAAGAGTCACTTTAGGAGAAGCTTGGACTTCAAGCTTCATTTGGGCTTCATTTTAATTTTCATTTTCCTTACATTTAGTGGCATCAAGCTTATAATTTCGTGGGCTATATAAGCTACCCAAAAAATGATTGTAACTAACTTTGGTTCATTAATACAATTCTGAAAATTTTGGAGAGTTTCTCTCTTGTTCTTGTGTAAGAACTTCTTGAGTCTTATCAATGGCTTCTCAATGCTATTGTAGTGATTCTTCCTAGGCTTATTGGAAAGCTTTTCCATGGTGCCATCAATCTTCATCCCTAACCTCTCTTCCATATTCCGTTGCTGAATTAAAAGCTTTAAAACAACCCCAAATTCTTGTGAAAGTGAAGAAGTTAAAGTTCTTGAAGTTTGCTTGAAGATTGAGTTTCATTTCAAGGTAGATTTGGGAAAACTAATGGCTATAGGTTCAGCTATACATCAGAGCTACATCACAACCATACATCAACCGGACTCAACTCTCAAATGCAATGTTGTACCATTCATCAGGAAATAGCCTAAGCGTATCCACATAACATTCTCACTTAGGAAACGATGCAGTAACTGGTCGAGGTCACTATGTTGTGCACAGGCAACTCCGCCATGGTGATCAGCTTGAGTCTCAAGTGATATGAACAAATATAGGTGTTCATTGTTTTTTTTACGGATCGTCCTCGAAAAGGCTTCTTGTTATAACAAAGGAAAGATGCTGTTGAAAAGAAAAGGTGCAAGCTTTATGTATAACGTTGCGCAAGAGAATGTATTGCGCAAAGAGGAAGTTAAAACAAGCAAAACATGTAATTTAATAAGAACTTCGTGTCATAGGAAAGGTGCACGCCAAGTATTTGATGAAGCGAAACAAAGATAAAGATAATATGAAGAAGATTGCAGCGAAAAATAATGATTTTAACAAGAACAAAATGTTAAAAATAAAAGCGGAAAAGACAAGAAATGGTAAAAGATGCCACACTCTATGAAGAATGATAAGTCCCATGGGGATTCGCCACAAAGGTTATAGAAACCTTTGATAAGAACCAATGTTTGGTCCAATCAAGAACCCAAGAGGAATTTCCTCTCACATAACTCTTTAGAGTGCAAAGTTTTTATTCAATTCAAACGTGCCTACATAAGACAAATGAATGACTATTTATAGCCAACAAGTGGTGCCTCTCTCCTCTTTCTTTCCAATGTGGGACTTCAACCACATATTCCTAATTCAAAATTACACTAAAAAGTCTAAACAAAAAGTAATATTTTCGTCCATAACTTCATGCTGAACGTGTTGTCCAATTTTCATCATCATAGATGCAGAATCAGGACTTGAGACTAGATATACAACTTGTAGGAAATTTTCAAAGATTTCGAATGCACCAAACATAGCCTAAAACAGACATCTAGAACTCAAGTTATATTCAAAACATTGGAGCAATATGGGTTCTTCATTCATTGGTGAAAACAATAGTGAACACACACTATAACCAAGAGGGGCTGTGAATTAGTTAAAACAGAGTCTTTAAAAAATTCTTTAAAACAAGCAGCAGATTTACGATCTTTATCACAAAAAGAATGCTTCAATCAATCAAAATACACAACTCAAGAATACAATTACTAAAAACTTCACTTGTTGAGCAATAAAAGATTTTACCAAAAGAATCGCAGATTAAGATAGCTAGAAGAGATTAAAAGAAATTAATCAACACAAGAACTTATTCTGTTTCATCTCTCAACAATAGAAGCTACATCCAGTTTCTTCCAACCAACACTAGGTTAAAGTTCCACTAAATCAAACTCTATTCTTTACAAGCTTTTACAACTGATCACCTTTATCAAACCTAGAAAAAGAAACAAAAATCTAAACCCTATAGACTTCTAATGACCAAGAACCAGAGAATACTACTCTGTTCTTCCCTCTAGAGAACCCTACTCTAGAAAAAAGCTTTAAAGAACCTCTTTGATCTAAGAACTTACAAGAAATAAAAGTAAACAATCAAATCACTACAAGAGTTTAAGAGAGATACAACCTCATGATCCTCAAAAGATGAATGAATGAATTTTACCAAACAAACTCAGGTTGAATGTAAGGAATTCTTGGAATCAACTTTCTTCGAAAAACTCTTGACAATCCTTTTCAAACCAACATGATCAATGATGCATGAGTTCTGGGTTTTGAAACAAAATCAATGTAACTCAGAATCTCTTTTCTCAGACTGTGAGAGCTTTTGTAAGTAATGAGTATTTCGCAAAATCAAGTTCTGTCCAAAACAAAAGACCCAACAACTTTTTATAGAAAACATTTGTAACTGAATGTAATCGATTAAATCGCCAAAGTAATCGATTAAATCTTCATGTGTAATCGATTAAAAACAAACTTAATCGATTAAAATGTTCTTCAGATTTCTGGAAAAGATTTACGAACAACGTAATCGATTAAATCAAGCTATAATCAATTAAGGCAGTCATGCTCAATTTTGAAACAAGCCTATGTAATCGATTAAGATTGAGTGGTAATCGATTAAGGCAGTCATGCGTGTTTTGTGTTCTGGTGCTATGTAATCGATTATGATTTGTTTGTAATCGATTAAAGTGTTCTTCATGGCTTTTTAATAGATTACACAAGTTGGTAATCGATTAAATTAGTACACATTTTGATTTTCCAAAACCTAAGCCATGAGAAATTTGCTTCTTTATGCAAACATTAAAACCTTTATGCTTTTATCAAATCATGTATGCATGCTAATGATCATGTTTATGCAATACAAGGGATCATAAGGTGATGCTTTTAAACAACTTAACAAATTACATATGCCTTCAATTGGATGGCATATAAAAAGCTAAAACTTCAAAGAGTTTCCTGATCTTGGTCCACTTCAAGCTCCCCTTGTGTCTAACAATTGGTCTTTGGGCTCTTCACTCATTTGAATCAATTGGAGCAATCTAGGCTCTTATTCCGGGTTGGTCTTTGGGCTCAAGGAAAGGTTGATATCTCGGCCCAATGCTTAAGAAAGGAAGTAGTTCACTTCATAATCCAATTCTTCTTGTGCTTCCTTTGATCTTGCCCTTGTCATGAGCCCTCCCAATCCTTGTAGTGCATTGCTGGGATTTCAGCCCGTTGGGCTTTTGGCCCATTGGGCTTTCTTGGTCCTCATCATGGTTCCCTCCTTTAAAAGAATTTGTCCTCGAATTTGGATCTTCATCACCTACATCAAAAGAACTTAGATCAACAATATTAAATGTGGCGCTTACCCCATACATACCAGGGAGGTCAACTTTGTATGCATTGTCATTAATCATCTCCAAGATTTGGAAAGGTCCATCTCCTCTAGGCAAAAGTTTTGATTTCCTTTGGGTAGGAAACCTTTCTTTTCTCATATGGAGCCAAACCCAATCTCCAGGTTCATAAACAACTATTCTTTTCCATTTGTTTGCTTGTTTAGCATATTGCTCCAGTTTTTTTTTTCTCAATTTGTGCTTTCAATTTTTCATGGAGCTTCCTCACATACTTGGCTTTGGCCTTACCATCCCTATGATTCAAAGAAGAAATGTTAGGTAAGGGAAACAAATCAAGAGGGGTGAGGGAATTGAACCCATACACAATCTCAAAGGGAGAACAACTAGTAGAATGGATAGCCTTATTATAAGCAAATTCAACAAGAGGCAAACATTCCTCCCATATCTTAAAATTTTTCTTGATGATTGACCTCAACAAGGCCGAAAGGGTCCGATTTACAACTTTGGTTTGCCTATCTGTTTGTGGGTGGCAAGTGGTGGAGAAAAGGAGCTTAGTACCTAATTTATTCCAAAGGGTCCTCCAAAAATGACTAAGGAACTTAGAGTCCCTATCGAAAACAATACTTTGGGGCATCCCATGGAGCCTCACAATGTCTTTGAAGAACAAATCTGCCACGTGGGTGGCATCATTTACCGCATGCCAGGCCAATAGAAATGCTCATGCAACATATCCAAAGGCTTTTGTATCCCAAAATGACCTACCAATCCCCCCTCATATGCTTCTCTTAAATAGAGTTCATGTAAAGAACATTTAGGTACGCACAAATATTTTTCTTTGAAAAGAAACCCATCATGCCTAAAATACCCATCATGCACCCCCTTTTCACATGCAACATATATCTTGGCAAAATCATCATCATGCACATACAACTCTTTAATGTGTTCAAAACCAAGCAACTTTGTTTTAAGCATGGCAAGCAAAGTATATCTCCTAGAAAGAGCATCGGCCACACCATTCACTTTTCCTTGCTTGTGTTTAATGACATAAGGAAATTGTTCGAGAAATTCGACCCATTTAGCATGCCTTTTATTGAGCTTGTTGCCCCTTCAAATATTTGAGTGATTCATGATCATTATGGATGACAAACGTACTGTTCGGCAAAAGGTAATGTTGCCAAGTATGAAGAGCCCTTATGAGCGTATACAATTCCTTATCATAAGTGGAGTAATTCAAAACAACATCATGATACTTTTCAGTAAAATATGCAATAGGATGACCCCTTTGTAACAAAATAGCCCCAACACCCACATTTGATGCATCATATTAAAGCTCAAAAGATTTGGAAAAATCGCGCAAGGCAAGTAAGGGTGCATGAGTTAATTTTTCTTTTATGACATCAAAACTCCTTTCTTGGGTCTCCCCCCACTTAAAAGTCACATTCTTTTTAACCACTTCATTCAAAGGCGCAACTAGGGTGCTAAAATCTTTCACAAACTGCCTATAGAAACTAGCCAACCTATGGAAACTTCTCACTTCACTCGCAGATTTTGGGATAGGCCACTCTCTAATAGCTTTTATCTTTTCTTCATCCACTTGAAATCCTTTAGAACTTACCACAAAGCCTAGGAAAACTACATGATCAGTACAAAAGACACATTTTTCTAGATTAGCATACAACTTTTCATTTCTAAGCACATGCATAACAACCTTAAGGTATTCAATATGCTCTTCTAATGTCATGCTATAGATCAATATGTCATCAAAGTACACAACCACAAACTTCCCCAAAAACTCCCTTAAAACATGATTCACGAGTCTCATAAAAGTACTAGGAGCATTTGTAAGTCCAAAAGGCATCACCAACCATTCATACAAACCATACTTTGTTTTGAAATCTGTTTTTCACTCATCCCCTTCCTTTATGCGAATTTGATGGTACCCACCTTTTAAATCAACTTTAGAAAATAGCATGCACCATACAATTCATCAATCAAACCATCCAAACAGGGAATGGGGTGTCTATATTTAACACTTATATTATTAACAACTTTACAATCAGTACACATTTGCCAAGTGTCATCCTTTTTATGAACAAGGATTATCGAGACAACATAAGGACTCAAACTTTCTCTTACCCAACCTTTTTGCAGTAACTCATCAACTTGTTTTTGTATCTCTTGTGTCTCTTGAGAGTTGGATCGATAGGTGGGTCTATTGGGCAAAGAGGCCCCTGGCACAAAATCCATTTGGCGTTCAATCCCCCTTAAGGGAGGTAAACCAGGTGGGACACTCTTTGGAAATCCATCTCCAAATTCCTGCAAGAGAGAATCAACAACACTAGCAAAAGGGTTAGAGTTAGAATTCGAATACAAGTCCCTATACATGCAAATGTACATTTCTTGTTTTGCAAAACATGCCCTCTTGATATCACTCTTCCTAGCAAATAAGTTTTCTATCCTTCTCTCAAGCACCAAGAGTTTGGTTTTTATCATGCTCTTCATGTTTATCTTTATAAATCTTTTTTTCTTGTTCTCCTTTTATTTTCAAAGCAACTTGATCTTGACAAACCTCTTTAGGAGAAAGTGGTACAAATGTTATTTTTTGAGAATTATGAGAAAAAGAAAACTTGTTAGTAAAACCATCATGAATAGCATGCTTATCAAATTGCCAAGGCCTTCCAAGCAAAATATGGCCAACATCCATAGGCACAACATCACACAAAACATCATCCTTGCACTTACCAATGCCAAAACTGACTATCAATTGTTGATTAACAACCAACTCACCATTGTCACTTAGCCATTGGAATTTGTATAGGTGTGGATGAGGTTTGGTACTAAGATTGAGTTTTCTCACCAAGCGAGTGCTTGCCACTTTGGTGCATCTTCCCCCATCTATGATCAAGGAGCACACTTGCCCTTGAATGACACATCTTGTGTTGAAGATGTTTTTTCTTTGGCTCTGGTCATCAACCACAATCTAGTTTCCCATGAGCTTCCTTACCATTAACAAGTCACCTTTCGCAGCATAAGCTTCACAATCATCTTCCTCCTCACTTGTAGGTGTTTTTTCGAGGCACGAGTCACTAAAAAGGTGCCCATTATCCCTTAACACCATGACACGCTTATTGGGGGCACTGTGAGGCGATGTGCCCATTGCCCAAGCACTTAAAGCACTTGATGTTCTTGGCATTTTGAGTGATAGTAGAAGACAAATTATTAGTAGAAACCAAAGGACTAGAGTTTTTAGAGATTTTACCTTCCTTGGCCCATGCGGGTGGATCTTTTTTGGGTTGTCTATCTTTCCAAGAGGAATGCTTGAAGAAGGTTTTTGATTAGAATACCTCCTTTTGAGTTGTGTCTCAACTTTGATCGCTTGATGGACTAGGTCCCCAAGCTCGACATAATGTTGTAGCTCCACAACATCTTGTATCTCTCTACTGAGCCCATTCTCCCTCCAAGTATTCACTGGTTCATCTCCTATTCTCCTTCTCTCCTTTTGTAGTTGGTCACACCAAATTAAAGCATAGTCTGTAAATTCTATGGCTGCCAATTTCACCTTGTTGTCTTCTCTATAGTTATTGCAGTAAAGAATTTGCTGTATTTTCATCTCCCACTCCAAATAAGTCTCGAGGTCATTCCTCCCTTGAAATTTAGGTATTTTAATTTTAACCCCATGAAGTCCTTCATCCCTCTTATTTCTCCTCCTAGGTCTTTCTTCTCTATCATTTTCCTTATGCCTCATTTCATTCCTTCGCCTATCCTCATGCCTCCTAGGACTCTCTCTTCCTCCTCACCATCTCCACTATTGTAAGGACCCTTATCCTTTTTCTTTTCGGCGTGGCATATGGCGCGACCCACTTGAAGGGTGGCGCGACACGCGCCATATGTGTTATACAGGGCAAATGGTTCTGCCATGCCACGCGAGTCGCGTGAAGATCCACGTGAGTCGCGTGGGAAGTGGTCCAGAAAGCATGGTTTTTCACTGGAACTCCACGCGAGTCACTTGGGATCCACGCGAGTCGCGTGGAAGGCCCGAAGAGATGACGCGAGTCGCGTGGATATATGGCGCGAGTCGCGTGAGAAGTGGCTCAGAAAGGTGATTTCTGTCTGCCATCTCAAGTGGATCGCGTGGGAGGTCAAGTGAGTCGCGTGGGTATGTCGGCAGACCAGTTTTTAAGGGCCAAAAACGTGGGAAATGGGAGAATTATCATTTCTTCTTCCTCCCACAGCCCTTAAACTCCA
>PYAF01003709.1:1929643-1944917 GCA_007407185.1 Glycine tomentella
GATCTGTTATCTGTCTTATTATGTTGATTTTGATAAACTGGATCAGCAGGGGCGTGATTTTATGGTTCTATTATGTGATTCCATACATAATGTATCAAGAAAACGATCCTGTGTTTCCGCTGAACTGTATATTTGCTATTTCATACGCTAATCTGATATTATTAATGATAACACGTCGGAGGCCTACGGGGTGTTACAACTATCACTCCTTTGAGTGGAGGTTCTAGACCTATGCCTTTCTCTTCTATCCATTCTCTCTTTCATCCTTCAATTGTGCTCTGACATTTGAGCAAATTGATTGGTCAACTCGTCTAGACGAGCTTGCATTGCAGCAACTCTAGGGGTGGGAGGGGTACTATAACCTCCAACCATCATATATAGTAGTATGAGGAAAATATGAACAAGACCTCATCACTCTACTCACGTATTTCACTCAAGAAATGACAACTCGTGTTTTCACTCAGAAAATGACTTTTGATTTTAATGTAAATGCTTTTGCCTTTTACCACTCAAAGTTCTCTTTAGGTTCTTAACAAGATCAGCTGCGTTTCAAAATCAAAAGTTTTTTTTTTTTTTTATAAAAATTGTAGCGATCCTCACAATATTTGCTCACTGGATTCGCTAAACGAAAGGAAAACCACAAAGACAACAATCAAAATGAATTTTAAATGACAAACTAGAAAAGGTAACAAAGAAAGACACACTTAAATAAGAAGGCCAAACAAAGACAATACAGAACTAGGAAAATAAAAGAATAATGTTATAGCACCACAAATAAACTTTCACAATTGTCAAATAAATTAGTGCAAAAGGGTTCTTTTATGAAGAATTTTTTTTTTTAATTTTTACAACAAGCAGCTTAAAAGAAGAACTTCTGTGTTTCTCTTGTCTTTTTTTTTATTATTTAAAATTCGCTACCCCTTTTCTTTTTCACACTAATGCAAATGATATTCAGTTGATGCACAATTGTGAACAATAATAGTTTACTTCAGAATAAGGTGCGCAAAATAATGTTTTTACACCAATAATATGAGCAAAATATAATGAAGCTGTAAATTGCACAAAAGATAAAGAACGAGAAATAAAAGAACGAAATGATAAAGAATAAAAACAAAAGACAAAAAAAAGGGAAGAAATTAAACAACAAAATATAAACGATGTAGCTGCTCTAGACATAATGACAATGATTAAGAGATCAAAATGTTGACAATGGATTATGGCATCGAAGCAACTAGTTATGTTTGGTGTAGGAAAGAAAACGGACAGTACACACAAACACAAGAAATTGGCCAATTCAATGATCTGGGTTCAAGATACCACATGATATTAACCAATACAGGGGTTCATTGTTTTTTTACGGATTGTCCTAAAAAAGGCTTCTTGTTATAACAAAGGAAATATGCTCTTGAAAAGAAAAGGTGCAAGATTTATGTATAATGTAGCGCAAGAGACTATATTGCGCAAAGAGGAAGTTAAAGCAATAAAGCATGTAACTTAATAAGAACTTAGCGTCATAGGCAAGGTGAATGCCAAGTGTTTGATAAAGCGAAACAAAGATAAAGATAATATGAAGAAGAGTGCAACAGAAAAATAATATGAGTTTAATAAGAACAAAATGTTAAAAATAAAAGCAAAAAGACAAGAAATGGAAGAAGATGCCACACTCTATGGAGAGTGATAAGTCCTGTGGGGATTCGCTACAAAGGTTATGAAACCTTTGATAAGAACCAAGGTTTGGTCCAACCAAGAACCCAAGAGGAACTTCCTTTCACACAACTCTTTAGAGTGTAAGGTTTTTATTCAATTCAAACCTGCCTACACAAGATCAATGAATGGCTATTTATAGCCAACAAGTGGTGCCTCTATCCTCTTTCTTTCCAATGTGGAACTTCAGCCACATATTCCTAATTCAAAATTACACTAAAAAGTCTAAACAAAAAGTAATATTTTCATCCATAACTTCGTGCTAAACTTCTTCTCCAATTTTCATCATCATCGAAGCAGAGTTAGGACTTGAGACTAGAAATACAACTTATAGGAAATTTTCAGAGCTTTCAGACGCATCAAAGAACGCCTAAAATAGAAATCTAGAACTCAACTTTTGTTCAAAACATTGGAGCAATCTGGGCTCTTCACTCATTGGTCTTTGGACTTTTCACTCATTTGAATCAATTGGAGCAATCTGGGCTCTTCTTCCGGGTTGGTCTTTGGGCTTAAGGCAAGGTTAATATTTTGGCCCAATGCTTGAGAAAGGAAGTAGTTCACTACATGATCCAATGCTTGTTGTACTTCCTTTGATCTTGCCCTTATCATGAGCCTCTTAATCCTTGTAGTGCACTGTTGGGCTTTCGGCAATTGGGCTTTCTTGGTCCTTATTATCAAGGGATTTCCAAACGAGTGATATGCCCCAAAGTACCCGCATTTTTACTCATGAAAAACGATAGATACTTACTGCCACCATTTATACTATTTCCATGCAATTATGAAGTATGAAACATGTGCACCATCAATGCACTAACCGTGGATAGTTAAAAATTCTAAACAATCCCCTTCCCTCTTTAGGGATGCTTAAAATTCTTAAACCAATCACCTTCCCTCTCTAGGGATATCCAACAGGTCATTGCACCCCCATGTACATACACAACATACATCCATCACAAAAACATCGTCAACATCAACATCATCTCTCATCAATGTCATCATCAACATCAACATCATCTCATATCAATGTCATCATCAACATCAACATCATCTCATATCAATGTGATCATCAACATCAACATCATCTCATGTTAATATCATCATAAACATTAACATAATCTCATTTTAATATCATCATCATCACAAGCAATCACATTCAACATATATACATATAAATTTATGCTTGAGATTCACATTCCCAGGTCTTCAGATAACAAAAATCTCTTACAATGACAATCCATAATACCATGAGACTAATATTTTAGGAAAATTCTAAATTAAAGAGGAGAACTATAGTATACAAAACAAACTCTTATGCATATTTAAAATTTAATAAAAAGTGAATAGAAGAATAGAAATAAAATTTTGGGCAGAGTTTCCTCTGTAATTAAGACTTTTCCCAAAAAATCTAATTATTACAACAACAACATCATTCACAATTTCATTCATCAATAATAAATATATTGCATCCCATTAGTTTAAAACAATTTTTCTTGAAAACCAACACACAACAGGGACAGACATACATCCTCATAATTGGGTACCCTGACCCCAACTATGGTATCCAAAGATGGAAACAAACAATAAACTCCCTTCACCTACATATATATTCTCCCGTTAGCTCCTCACGACGTTGTTTTGAGATCTCTTAGGTTCACGCCCTTTGGTCCAAACACAGAGCTCTATATAGCAAATCGAAGATAATTCAGTACAAATTTTGAAGACAAAGTTAATATTAACATTTGGGGTCAAATACCCACTCAAATTTAAAAGGGGCTAAAATTATGTTTTTGGAGTCTACATCAAAGAGACGTCATTTTGAAATTTTGATCATGCCAATGTCACCAGGGTTCAGCAAAGGTCATGAAAATGACATCAATTTTATAAAAGGAAACTTTTACAACATCTCATTTTTTAAGGATTTTCAAAGAAAGTGTAAAAACATTCAATAATTGTACCCAAATCACAAGATATACAAAGAAAGGCTTAAACTAACTATGAGAAGACAAGAAAATCATGGTTACATTGAAGAAACCACAAAAAAAGGATTGGAGGTTAGTGTGCTGATTGCGCTAAACGAGATATCCAAAGTTGTTATTTTGAAAATCCCATTAGTCAAAATGTGAAGATGTGGGTTATGAACCTACGGTTCAAATATGAAGGTGATCCAACGATTAATGAGTCCATGATTGTAGATTTATTGGGTCAAACTTGAAATCACACATTTTCAACACAGATCAAACAAACTCCACATAACTTAACATTTACACCAAGCAGTTACACAAGGATAATTCACACAACACTTCAACTAATCTCAACTGATAAAATAATCAAATAAAAAGAAATACATCAAACATCTATTTTCAATTATTGAAATTCTAGGGCATTACAAAAAGAGGCCAAAGTCTTTTGCTCTTGCTTGTATCCATGCTCCATAGCGAGTCAATATCCCTCGAAGCATGAATGTGCTCAAGGGAAATGCTGGGGTGAGAAGAAAAAGGCAGGTTTGACGTTGGTACAGCAGAGGAAGAAGCCAACAAAATAGAAGATGCAGGAGGTGACATTTCCAGAATACCCATGGTTGCGACACCAACAGTGGGAGTCAAAGAGACCATGACAGCAGGAACAGAAGAAACATGAGAAGGGATAGGGGAAGTAGGAACAACAACATGAGCCGCCACTAGAGTAGGAGTAGCAACAGGAGCCTGGAGAGCTAGCGGTGCCACAGGCAAATTGGGAAGAAGCCCAACAACCTATCTCATTGCACGAAGGCTACGAGGAACCCTCAACTTTTTACAGCCCGACATCCTAGCACCATCATCTCGCTTCTTCTTAGCTAGTATAAAGGAATGGATTATAGGAGATGCCTCAATGGTCCAAACATGTACAGGGCCAACCCCAACGATAGGTCGACCCCCACCTTTAGCGGGAGGGTTGGCGGACGAGGGTGACACAGTCTCACTCGCAGGACCAGTGTGCTTCACCAAGGGCCTCCAAGGAAAGTCACCCATTATACTTGCAAAGCAAAACAAAAAAAATAACAAAATGTCAATTCAGATTAAAGGCAAATACATCAAACACAAAAAGGAGACAAAGAGGGACATTTTACCATCTAGAGTAGTGAGAGGGTCATCTGCTGAAGGAAGAGACATAATAGCCCGCGCATCCAAAGAAGCCGACAGTTGTTCCAAGATGACCTTGTCCACCCTCTCCACCAAGGTCAACAAGTCCTCATCAAATGACTTGAACTTGTTGGGATCGGACTGCCAATAGAATGGGAAGTGAGGCTCCCCGTCCAGATTAAACATCAGTGACAACCCTGAAAGATAGTGCCTTGAAGGCCAAAGGCATGTGAGAAGAAAAACAAAATTTTTCAAGCGAAAACACACTTACCACACAAGAATCATTCTTTAGGACATAGATATTACCTTGTTTGTATTCTAAACTTGATGATCAAGGATAGACTTGAAGATACAAGCCCTCTAATGTTGATCCACACCACTCCTTGTCAAGATTCAAGAACACTTCTTGAAGGCCACCAACAAACACCAATGGAGGCAGGCTAGGCGCACCAATGGAGAGGAAGAAGGTTAGGTTTCAAAGTGTTTTTCTTATCTAAGATACTCACCAATAGATGATATTAGTGGCTAAATTTTTTTGTCAAAAACTCACACACAAGAGGCGTATAAAAGAGAAGAAGGTAGATAGTTTTTTTTCTTTCAAAAACCTTAGAGACCTATGATCACAAGAACACCCTTTATAGAAGAGTTTGAGTCAGATTTTTTAACCAAAAAATCTGATTATGAAGCACCCCACACGTGAAGATAAAGTGGAGTTGTTGCATTTCAAAAATTGCCAACAACCTCCCATCATATCTTCCTAAGACCAAGTCAATTACTTGGGAATTATTTTCCCAAATAATGATTAAATATCTAGCCGTATGTAAGCCCCTAATCAACCCTCAAACTTCTTCCTAAAATCTAGGACATGATCATGATAAGATGCTAGTTGAATTCAAATTCAAATCTAGCTCTTATCTTCTCCTTTTGATAAGAAACTAACTACTATAATTAATTCATTTTTAAAATATTTAAATTCAAATATTTAAATTATCAAATTTAAATATTAGATAATTAATTTAACTATTTAAATTAATTAATAATGTCTTGGACTATCCAAGCCCATTAACTCCATTCATACGCCCCTCTCTCTTTAAGATAGGTATCCAAACTCCTTCTTGGGCCAACAACCATTATTAGGCCTAAAACCTTTATGCTATAATGTCATGACAATAAAGTGTTAGTGTGTGACCCATTAGGCCCAACATAGCTACTGACATAAATCAGTTTGGGCCCAACAAGACAACTACCCATTTAATGACAACACAGAGCACTAGCAATGCTTTGTTGCCCCAAAACTAGTTAGGTAAATGACAAGATCATCCTATTAAATATATTTGGTTTCCGTATGTATTTCCTTTCGTCTCGGTTACCTTCCCATAAAACCTAGGGTAAGGAAACATATCAGCCCTTGCGGTCTAGGGTAAGCTTTGATACGAATAGGGAGTCTCCAATTTTACTGACTCTAAAGGAAAATCATCTCATGATTTCTTTTACTATGCATAGATTCTCGAGTCCCGTAAATATCATCCTGATTTCTCCGGTATACAGATAACCTAATCTCTCACAGAGATTTGCCAAATTCCTTCAGCTAGTCACCCTAGACTCATGTTCTTTCAGGACATGCCCAAAGGTATACTTATGTGTCTCCATGTTTCAGGCAGACGAGGTATACAATCAAAACATGTCTTCTAGAACACAGTCTAGGTGAAAACTTCTGGTCTAAGGAAAGACACACCCAAATAATAAGAGACTACTTTAATGATACTATCTGTGAGATTTCCTCATAGAGTCTCTTTGTGGGTCCGTTCAGTGCGAGCTATACCCTTATAGGTCCACCCACGACTTTAGCTAAGGCATCTCCATGTCTGTAGCTCATGAGGTATTTACCTTGTATCTGCATACAAGTAGATAAGTCGTGTTAGTCTTACTCGAGATCACTGATGCCCATTCTCAGTGTCTCTAGACTAGGAACTTAAATTTAGGAGTAGACATCTGGTATACTTGAATCCTCATGATCGTGATCCTATCACTGATACTCAAGAGATACCTATTCTATTCCAAGGGTTTTATCCAGTTACTCATATATTAATAATGATATCGAGACAGAATATGAAACAAGATAAAGAACGCTTATAATTTATTCATGACAATATGAAAAGTACATGTACGTCCTAATCTAATGAAAAGATTGTCTCTAGGACATCCATATACTAACTTAGCCATGACGTCGGTAGCACGGATCTTAAAGAAATGGTCCTTGAAACGACGAAAGATGTTCAAGTTAAACTAGAATAGTTTCTTGGAGACACTGTTCAAGGAGACCCAACCAATCTTACCTGTCAGTTTTATTTGGAAAAAGAAAAATAATATCGACACACTGGGTCAGATATTGAAGAAGTGGCAACTAATTTCAAACATCTTCACTATTGCCCAACTATTGGGGTGAAGCTGGGAGGGGGCCGCGTTTAAGTGCTCAAGAAGAGAACATTGGAAGGGAGAGAGGAAGAAGCAGACCCAGCACCTCGAAGAAGCACCGATACATGAAAAAGAAAGATGGACCATTTGGTGCAGCCCTCAAAAAAGGAAGATCATCACTCCTACAAGCTTCAACAAACACCTTGTAGAAGTCCTTAGGGCTTGTCAACCTAAGTTGATTACGTAGAGCATCACTCTCGTTGTCGAGGTGATAGTAGACTTTTCCTTTAGAACGTCGTCCCTCACCCACTTGTAGCCAATGACGGCGGGAGTGAATGACAGCAACTCAGTGCTGTGACTATATCGCACATGGGGAGAGACCTTGCATTTCCACCCCCACTCTTTTTCACTCCTCCCAAAGCAGAAGGAGGAAGAATGGTGGTAATCGACAAAGGCTCCTCAACCCAAGGGGCAGTTGAAGGCTGTGCCCTTTGACGAAGGCAGGAAGTACCCTCGCCAACATGGTGTGAGTCCCCCTTCACCCCAGAAGAGGAGGACTCACTATCAGAGGTTCCATGGTGGGTCTCCTTCTTTGAGGAGTGACCAACGAATCTTTTGAGCCCCTTGAATCTCTACCACCAAAACCCAAAGTGGAATGAGAGATGGGTGACAAGTGCCATATTTTAGTTATTTTCGGGATTATAATGTTAGCACTTATCTTTTGATTTCAATTGTTTTCCTTATAAACTTCCCCTAATTCTAGTTGTTTTATATTTTGTTGTTGTTTAAATTTGGAAGATTCATCCATTTAATTTTGATGTTTCGATAGGTATTCGTGGCATCCAAACAACCAAGACAAGATGAAAGCAGAAAGGTTAATTTAAGTAATTTCCAGAAGTAAAATTCACCCAGGCTAGCAATCAGCTCGCCTGGGCTAATGAAGATTCTTCAGGATTAAGTAACAGCTCGCTTAGGTGAGCTACCTTTCTTCAGGAGTAAGTAATAACTAGCCTGGGCGAGTTGCTCTGGTAGCACCTCCATCAAATGCTATAAATAACATGCAAGGGAGCCATGGAAGAGAGCAGAACGTACCAGAGGAGCAAAAACCGCCGAGGAAGGTGAGAGAAGAGAGAAAAGGAAGGGAAACTCTGTAGAAACGGACCGGGGATCACTTTTTGCATGTCTTCTATTTATCTCTTGCTCTACACAATGATTGGATAGTTCCTCCAAAGGATTGGATGTAATCTTCGTACCCTTATGCATCTATTTTGATATTTGATATATGTACTTGATCACTAGTTTCATGAGTGGATTCTAAGTTTGACTGGAAAGTACTTTTAGAATTTGAACTAAATGATTTTACTCTCTACGTTACGTTGCTAGGAATAGAGCATAGCATTTTGATTGCAAATAGCACGGGATTATGATTGTAATGTTTGGTTATTTACTTCATATGCGAGGGATCGATATTCGGTAAATATCCTTAGGATTCTCGAATGCGAGGTATCGATTAGAGGTGAAGTAATAAGTGCATCAGTAATGTTAGAAAATGATTCGTATGTGTTAATATTATTTGGATCCTGAGGGTATGAACGATGAAACCCAATCCTACGTTCTCTTAAATTAATTAAATTCATTTTACTAGTTTTCGTAATTTTTTGTATTTTCGACGCATTAATCCATTATTTCCATAAACCCATCAAATTTTGAATATATTTGTTGTACATAACTATTGAAGTAATTACTTTTATCTAGAATAACTAAGTAGCTCAAGTCCCTGTGGAGACGATCTCTTTATAAATTCTCTAACTTGCGACGACATTGGTACGCTTGCCAAAAGTCTAACAATGGGAGACACAAAAATTATCAAAGAAGAAAAGGGTGTACCTTGAATGGAGAAAGAAGAGTGAAAAGACAAAGAAGAAGATCAAGAAAACTCTAGAAGCAAGAAGGTCGGGAGTGCAAGAATGGCGGAGAGAGGAATGTCACACGTCCACTCCATTTAAATGGAGGCGTGACCTTTCAGTTACTGGTGGGATTTGAAATGGCTCCCTTGAAATCCGTGCCATGTTCAAACTCCATTCACCTACTAACGCACGACTCCAGTACGTACCCACTCCGCGAATGACACGTATGCATGAGTAATGTGTGTGCTGCACGTGCCTGGGGAAAAAAGACAAGCCTAACACATGCTTTCAATACACTTTCCAACGTTCAGATACGGACAAAATTGTCCTACTCAGACACCTCACTTGCCTAGCATATCCTTCATAAACAATTCAACAGTGGTAGCTAGGACAACACTTGTCCAAGCTTAGGGGCTCGACAAACTTGTGACCCTCTTACTTGTCAAGGCTACCACCATTAACACCAGCCAATCTCCATCGACACCGAACATTCTTATTCGACACCAGACAACCTCTTTCACCCGCAAGCTTGCTCAGAGGATTGGGGGCTTATGTACCATCCAAGATCTGAAAAATACACTTGGCCACTTATGTTGGACCCCTTTACACGTGTCAACCCTCCACGTCAGCACTACTATAGGAGCACAGACGATTGAGGGAGGCACCCTCTGTGAAGGTAATTTGTGTGGTATTCATTTTCCTTAAAAAGGATAATGATCTTGAATAACACTCAAGAACCTGCTCTTGATACCAATTGAAAACAGTATGAACACATACAATAACCAAGAGGGGGGTGAATTGGTTTAAACTTGGCCTTTTTCAAAAACTTTAAAGAATCAGAGTTATAAGATCGACTCACAATTAAACCAAGAATGTTCCGACCAATCAAACCACTCAGCTCAAGAAAACAATTCCAAAAACATAACCTTGTTGAGTAAGAAAGATTTCACCAAAGAATAAAAAATTAAGATAGCAAGAAGAGATTAAAGAAAGTAATCAACACAAGAACTTATACTGGTTCACTTCTCACCTTTGAGAAGTTACATCTAGTTTCTTCTAACCAAACTTAGTTAGAGTTCCACTATTCACAATATTTTTTTCTTACAAGCTTACTACAAATCACCCTTAATCAAATCTAGACTAAGAATAGAAATCTAATCCCCTTAGACTCCTAGAGATCAAGTCATACAGAACCCTTCTCTATTCTTCCCTCTAGAGAAACCTACTCTAGACAAGCCTTAAGACTTCCATTGTAATAGTTACAAACAACCAAAAATTCTAAAATGAATTTACAAGCAAAGTTAATGGAGAGAGACAACCTGATGATCCAATGAATATGAATGAATATGGTTTACCAATCAGGTTTTAAATGAAAACAAGTTTCAGAGCTTCCTCTCCAAATACTTCTTTAATATCTTGCCCAAGAAGAAATCTTTCAATCCAACATGAAGATTTAAAATTTGTGGGACCAGAACTTTAGAACTCAGAATATCCTTGCTCACTTCAGAAGGCTTTGAAACCTTATGAAAATTTCGTAGAGTAATGATCTTCTTTTTCAAAAGATCCAACAATTATTTATAATAAACTGTTGTAACTGAATGTAATCGATTAAATGATCAATGTAATCGATTAATTTCACTTATGTAATTGATTAATAATAAATTCAATTGATTAAAGTGTTCTTCAACTTTCTGGAAAATATATATGAACAAAGTAATCGATTAAATCACTATGTAATTGATTAACACATAAAGTTTTGTTTTCCAAAACGCGACAGATAATCGATTACCACAAATCGTAATTCATTATCATAGGAAGACATTTATGTGACTTTGTGAAGTGTAATCGATTACCATATACTTATAATCGATTATCACAGGAAGATATTTCTGTGTGTTGTGAAGTGTAATTGATTACCATATAGCTGTAATCAATTAAAGTGTGTATCAAAGCTTAAGTAATAGTACCATTAGCTGGTAATCGATTATAACAGAGAAAATATGTTTTTCCAAAACATAAGCTATGAATGCTTTGGTTTTTCAATGTAATCATGAATACTTTAAATCTTTTTCACAGAACATATGTCTTTTGTAAAACCATGAATACAAGCCAATGAATGATGTTTATGCAATGCAATGGATCATAGATAAAACTCTTAGACATCTAAAGATTACATATGCCTTCAATTGAATGACATGTAAAAGCTAAAACATTCAAGACTAAGAGCCTCAACATCTTGATCCTCTTCAAGATCCCCCTGTATCTAACAATCTCCCCCATTTTGGCTTTGATCATTGCAAACTTCAATTGAACATGTTGAACCTTTAGTGTTCTTATAGGAGATGATTTTGAGATTATTTCTTGGGGCTTATACTTGATATCTGAAATAAGATCAGCCTCTTGCCAAGAACAAATGTCAAGTATATTTTGCATAAATAGTTTACAGTCATTAGTATTGAAATTGCTCCCTCTATCTTAAGTAATTTCTATAAGGAGCAAGCAATGCTTAAAACAAAGTAAAGGTTTAATCATTTTTCTCTCCTCTTTTATTTTCTCCTCTATTAATTGTACAACATCCTTACAAACACACACACACACACACACACACATATATATGTTTATTTTTCTCCCCCTTTTGGCTTATCAAAGTCAAAAAATGTACAATCATAATGAAATAAACAAGGAAGAGATAAACAACATGAAACAATTTTTTATTCATTGATGCCAATAGAAAAGATGTAGAAACATAGGATAGATATTTGAAGATAGTTGCTGGATAATAGAAAGCAAACAACACATGCATAAACAAGAAATTACATCCACCAAACTAGATATTATCAAAATCTTTAAGAGCCATCCTAGCATTTATGTTCTCTAGCCTAGTTGTAATTTCCTTTAAGGAGGAATTAACTTCAGCTCTATGCTCATGATGCAGAGCCAACAATTGTAACACACCAAAATTTTGAAATCACAGTCAATACCCCTGGATATTTTGTAAATGATCAAATTGCCCCTAGGTAGTTTAGCAAGATATTTTAAGGAAGAAAGGTCACAAATATCCTCAGATGTTTTGGAAGTGACCAAGAATATCTTTAAGGCAACAATTATAGAGATACTCTGAATATTTTTAGAAATGACGATTTTACCCCTAGGGTAAGTGGCGAAATTACCAAAATGCCCTTAGGTCAAAAATGACCAAGATGACTTTAGAAATTTATAAGAACCTGAATAGAGGATGAAATACCTTTAGATAATGAATTATCAGCGAGGTGGGGAGTAGAGAAACCTAAAATAGAATTTCTACGAATTTTGGAAGATAGGATGAAAAGAGCTTAATTTAGACTACCCTAGGCATCAGAAAATTATAAGACAAGTATGGACATGATCTATGGAGTTTTCTCTTAATTATGGGAGAAATAAATGTTCTAAATGAGTTAGTTTAGTAATTCTAATAATTCAAGGCAAGATGGACCAATAAGAAGCAAGATAAAATCACTTTAGCATAAAATCCACTAAAACTAGGATATTATATGTGTAAATGGAAAAAATTGTGAAGATTACTCTTCAAGCTAGCAAACCTATGTATAACATGAAGAAGAATGTGGAAATTAGACACTTGGAAGATAAGGAATCAATAGCCAATGAAAATCAAGCAAATGGAAAGTTAGTAATGATGGCTTAAGAAGAATTTTTTTAAAGAAAACTTCCTCTTGACTCCTTTGGATACGGAGGAAATTATAGACATTATTTCAACGATCCCAACGGTAAAAAGTTATATATGAGGGTTACAAGTACACCTTTGAAATTTTAAAGAGATCCAACGGTTAACAAATTCAGAATGAGTATTTTAATAAAATGGATTTTGGGAAGAGATTTTGGTAACTAAGCTAGCATTTCACATAAGAAAGCAATTGAAGACTTGATCTACAAGCCTAACTCCACGTGCAAACAAGCTAAGAGCAAAGAGAAGTGTAGAAGAATCAAGAATTAGGACACTTGGAAGAAGAAAAAAAGCTAGCCAATAAGAACTTAGCATATGGAAAGTAGTAGGATATTTTGTGACAAAAATCAAAACCAATAAGCTTATAAAAAGAAGCAAAACCGAAATGAAGGCTGGCCAAGGGAGAGCTACGTGCAATTTGCCAAAGGAAGAATTATGTAGAAGAACAAGATACAAGCCACTTGTAAGGTCAAGAATAGCTAGCCAATAAGAAACTAAACACATGGAAAATAGCCATTATAACTCTTAGATTTTTATCAAGCTTTAATCACCCTATATAATGGAGCAAATGATCGAAAATTTGGGACAGCCTAAGGGAGTTCAAACCTTGCAAAATACATCCCAAAAAGCCCTTCATTTCATTTCTCTTCAATTCACCTTTTTATCTAGAGCAAAACCAAGGCTTTCCACTCTTAATTCACACGTGAAGATCAAGGAGTTTTAGGGGCAAAGCTATTCAATTTTAAGGAGAAACATAAGGTATGGGGAAGTTTATGATAGGCTTAGTTCGAATATTATCTACATGAAGATTCTCATTTGATTTCATAAGAAATTAAGCTTTGTAGACTAGGTGTTTGATAAAATGCCTCAAAGAACCAAAGATTGCTATATGAATGGTTATTTGATTTAGTAACTTGCTTTTAGAGTTATATATAATTGTTGAATAGATAACTTGAATCTAATCTAATTAGTGGAAGTTAAAATGATCTACAACTAGATAGAAATTATTATTTAGAGGTATAGTGTTTACAAGACTACTTAGTTACAAATATATGTTGGATTAAAAGTATTTGATGATTTCTTGAGTTTATTGATACTAAAATTATGTTGATTTGAATTTATATGTATTTACTTTCCATGGTAGTAAGTAGATGAAGTTAGATGTTATATTTGGAGCAACAAAGTGATATAGCTTGTTGAAATAAGTACCTTAAGTATGTTTTTTATGATATTAGAATTAGATTGAAATGATGTATATTATGATGAACTAATTGAATTACGATAAATTATGGCTTGTTCTGAGAAATCTATGAAGCGGACTGTGCTGTACAATTAGGATGTTGTGCGTGTTATTTTCTTTTGAAGCCTGGCGGGGATGTTGAGTTGAGGGAGAGCTGAATGAAGATCAAGTGAAGATCCAATCAAGGTGCAAGTCTTGGAGTTTTGGCTTTCAACATGGCTCAAGCATTGAAGACGATTGTTTGTGATTTAATGTAAAAGGATTGAAAGCATCATGATGATCCAAGCCATTATAGCATTCATGTATTATTTAAGTATTGCATCATGGAGGAGTTAAGTAGTTAATTAGAAACTTAAGAGAAAGCTAAGAAAACAGCATATAGAAGCAATAATCGATTACTGGCTAAATCTTAATCGATTATTTTGTTCTTAAGGTTTCTGGAAAACCAAGCATAAACACTTTAATCGATTACCTTATCGGGTTAATCGATTACACACAGCTTAGCATACTTGAAATTTGGTCGTGTGACTGCTTTAATCGATTACCATGGAGTTGTAATCGATTACATGCTCATTGGATAAACTTAGTTACTCTACCTTAATCGATTACCATTAGATGCAATCGATTATTCTTCACAAACATGATTTAAGTGTAGGATTGCATTAGTCGATTACCGCTGGATGTAATATTATTCTTCATAAAATTGATTTTAGCATATGACTGACTTAATCGATTACAATTGGATGTAATCGATTACTCTTTATTATCAGTATTTTTGCTCAAACTAATTTAATCGATTACGCATCGGGTTAATCAATTATCTTAACCATTAGTTGAAAATCTGATTCTGCATTAATGATTTTAATCGATTACAGGAGCGTGGGGAGCACATTTAATCGATTAATTCTGTTACGATTTCAACTATAAATAGAACCCTTTGCCTTTTTGGATTAATAACTAAGAGAGATTATTACTGAGTTGATTTTTTACGATTTCTGAGCATTCTCTAAAGGCATCTAAGAGTTCAAAAAGGTTTCTTCTGGGTTCTTGAGTCTTGCTTCCAATGATTCATTGATGGGTCACTAAGATTGTTAGTGAAGCAAGCTTACTCAGTCACAAAGGCTTAGGAATTGATTCTGCATCTTTAGATTACATTCAACCTGAGGTT
>PYAF01003709.1:1949306-1962290 GCA_007407185.1 Glycine tomentella
CTCTTTAATAACTTGTCTCCAATAATATTCCCTCTTTACACATGCTCAATTCCCATTGGCTACTCCTTCCTTCTTTGACTTGGTCTTGACTTGGCCCCTTCATTCTTATTTCTTCATTTGATTTGGCCCCCCACCTTTTGCTTCTTGATTGCATTTCACGTAGGATTACTCATCCTAAGCTATTTGATGATTTTTTTTTCCTTCCTACTCTTGGCCGTAGCACTCCTTTCCATTCCAATAATATTTGTTTTTCTTTTTGCCTTATCTTAGTTTCTAGTGATTTCATCTCTCATGGCTTAAAAAAAAATCTCAAGTCCTTTGTCCCTTGATCATACGACCACTTCATGCTTTTAAGACCAAAGCCACCTTACTTTCCTTGTATTCCAAATAGCCTAAATCTTATTTTCTTATTGTTTTAATTTATAAAATTATTACACTATCTTAGTCATTAAATCTATTTAGTCCATCATCACAAGAAAATTCCTAAAATGATATTCATCATTTTTCTCTAATTTTTCTAGTGATTAGAATAACTTAGATTGAATTTTATTTCAAAAGGTATGTTAAATTCTAAAAATCTTACTAGATAGTGAATGATAATTTTCTAATCATTCTAAAGTGTTTCCTTTAATCCATATTCAATAAGTAAAATATTGGGGTGTTACATCTGGGTTCACTGAACCAGATTTCAAATTTGAAATTAAAGATAAGATTGTCAATTACGATTTTTGAAAATTGTGCAGTTTTGCAGAAACGCCATAGATAATCGATTACATAAGCTTGATAATCGATTATACTAGAGGATTTTAACTTTTAAAATAGCTTTGTGCATCAAGTAATCGATTACTCCAGGGAGTTTTGATTTTTTAAACAACTATCAAGTCTTAAGTAATCGATTATAATACAGGATAATCGATTACTCCAGAGAGTTTCTTATTTATAAATAGCTTTATAAAAAGGTAATTGATTAATCCGATAGAGTAATCGATTACTCCAGAGAATATTTGTTTCTAGATTGCATTTAAACAACAAGTAATCGATTAATTTGTTGAGGTAATTGATTACTCCAAAGAAATTTTGACTCTAAATTGTCTTTAAGCTACAAATAATCGATTAATACGTATATAGTAATCGATTAAACTAGTCAATTATGCAGTATGAATAGTGTTTTCCATCAGATTTTAAATTTCAATCATTTGTGATGCATGGTCAATTTTAATTGCATACCATGTAGCCAGACAAGTCATTGGCATGCTATCATATAGTAGATTCATCAAGAATTCCTAGCATGTTCCTAAGATCATAGAATCTATCTCTAGATAAGGGTTTTGTGAATGTATTAGCCAATGAATTATCAGTATCAATATGCTTGTTGGATATAGGGGGAGCAACAAGAAGAATGAAGCCTATGACTTAGAAGAATGTTTTGAGCTTTTCACATGCCTTGAAGATTGTAATTCAAATGAAGTGTAGGAGAAGGCAATCTTTTGATCCTTGCATTGCATGCACATAATCATTAACATGCTTAAATGTTTTCATTAAAATATCAAAGCTACTGGCTATTTGAAAAAAGATTTAATTGACTAATGTTTTTGGAAAAATATAATTTCACTGTTTTAATCGATTACTCAACTGATTAATCAATTATTTGGTTTGTATTTGAAACTGGAAAAGCTTTGATGAACACATAATTGATTACACAACTCTTGTAATCGATTACATAGTGTAAAATGGATTTTGTGCATTGTTGTGTTAATCGATTACCATTATTCGTAATCGATTAATAAGCTATTTGAAAAAGCTTACTTCACTGCTTTAATCGATTACCATAAAATGTAATCAATTACATAGACTGTTTCTGAAGTAAAACTTTTCTGTTTTAATCGATTACAGCACGAGTTAATCGATTATTTTGTTCGTTGTGAAACCCAGAATGAAGCCTTGAACAATTTAATCGATTAAGTGACAATTTAATCGATTATTTGACACATGTAATTGATTACAGGTTGTTACAAAAAGCTGTTATAAATAGAAAGGAGGCTTATCTTGAAACAGAACTTGAACACTTCAAATTTTCTGAATATACACAAAAACTGAAATGCTATCCCTCAAACATCAGAGGACGATTAAGGGAGGCACCCTCTGTGAAGGTAATATGTATGGTATTTATTTTCTTTTAAAAACATAATGATCTTGAATAACACTCAAGAACTTGCTCTTGATACCAATTGAAAATAGTATGATCACACACAATAACCAAGAGGGGGGGTGAATTGGTTTAAACTTGGCCTTTTTCAAAAACTTTAAAGAATTAGAGTTATAAGATCGTATCACAATTAAACCAAGAATTTTTTGACCAATTAAACCACTCAGCTCAAGAAAACAATTCCAAAAACATAACCTTGTCGAGTAAGAAAGATTTCACCAAAGAATCACAAATTAAGATAGCAAGAAGAGATTAAAGAAAGTAATCAACACAAGAACTTATACTGGTTCACTTCTCACCTTTGAGAAGTTACATCTAGTTTCTTCTAACCAAACTTAGTTAGAGTTCCACTATTCACAATATTTTTTTCTTACAAGCTTACTACAAATCACCCTTAATCAAACCTAGACTAAGAATAGAAATCTAATCCCCTTAGACTCCTAGAGATCAAGACATAAAGAACCATTCTTTACTCTTCCCTCTAGAGAAACCTACTCTAGACAAGCCTTAAGACTTCCATTATAATAGTTACAAACAACCAAAAATTCTAAAATGAATTTATAAGCAAAGTTAATGGAGAGAGACAACCTGATGATCCAATGAATATGAATGAATATGGTTTACCAATAAGGTTTTAAATGAAAACAAGTTTCAGAGCTTCCTTTTCAAATACTTCTTTAATATCTTGCCCAAGAAGAAATCTTTCAATCCAACATGAAGATTTAGAATTTGTGGGACCAGAACTTTAGAACTTAGAATATTCTTTCTCACTTCAGAAGGCTTTTGAAAACTTATGAAAATTTCATAGAGTAATGATCTTCTTTTGCAAAAGACCTAACAACTATCTATAATAAACTCTTGTAACTAAATGTAATCGATTAATTTCACTTATGTAATTAAACAAATTCAATTGATTAAAGTGTTCTTGAACTTTCTGGAAAAGATATATGAACAAAGTAATCGATTAAATCACTATGTAATCGATTAACACATAAAGTTTTATTTTCCAAAACGCGCCAAGTAATCGATTACCACAAATCATAATCGATTATCACAGGAAGCCATTTTTGTGCCTTTGTGAAGTGTAATCGATTACCATATAGCTGTAATCGATTATCACAGGAAGACATTTTTGTGTCTTGTGAAATGTAATCGATTAACATATAGTTGTAATCGATTAAAGTGTTCATCAAAGCCTAAGTAATAGGTTACCATTAGCTAGTAATCAATTAAAACAGAGAAAATATGTTTTTCCAAAACATAAGCTTTGAATACTTTGATTTTTCAATGCAATCATGAATACTTTAAAATCTTTTCACATAACATATGCCTTTTGTAAAACGATGAACGCAAGCTAATTAATGATGTTTATGCAATGCAATGGATCATTAGATGAAACTCTTAGACATCTAAAGATTACATATGCATTCAATTGAAGGACATAAAAGCTAAAACATTCAAGACTAAGAGCCTCAACATCTTGATCCTCTTCAAGCTCCCCCTATATCTAACATTTCTTATTAGGCATCTATTCGGTTGTTCAATATTTATATCATCAATTATAAATATAACATAATCGTTAGTTGCTCCAAGTTTCTTTAAGTTGGTACTATTGGTACCTTATTTATAAAATTTCTTATTTTCTGATTTTGAAAAAAAGTTTCAGCTTTCATGAGTTTGGTTTATGTCCACCATGCCTTTTGTTATCTTTTCTTTTTTTATTAATGAGATTTTAATGGTTGTTGTGCTAGCGGATTAACTTTGAGAGTGCCAACATAGTTGGAATTGTTAAGCGTTAATCTTACTTTAGGTATCCTTTTGTTTTTTAAAAAATTCAAGATCTTATCTAAAAATCTAAACTCGAATTCACTCAAACTTACAACATATTTCTTATTATCAAATTGAAGAGAATGAATGTTAATATGAACGTTAAAATCAACTGTAAAAAAATGAACATTATAATCATTATTTTTATTTTATTTTATTATTTTATTTCATTCATGTTAATTTTGCAACTTTTTTTATTATAAGGAAACAATTTTACAATATATTTTATAATCAAAGGCTCTGTTTGATGCACATTGTGGTACAAGACAACAAGAACAACACAGGATAACTATCCAAGGTTCTTGACAACTTTTTTATTTTGAATGTTGTTTGATTAACCATGTACAACACAAATATAATAATTTGTAATTTACCAGCTTACCCTTTTTAATTTATCACTATACTTTTATGTGATCCCGCGTCTTCCTCTACCGATACTATTCATAAGACTCTGACCAAGATGTCGTCACAGGAACTCGATCACATTGCTACGAAGACGACTATGCTATTTTTGGGTTCTATCCTTATGGATACTTCTGGCGTGATTTGTTGGTGGAGATGGAAAATTGCTCATGATCTTCATGCTCAATATATTAGTGCTTGTGCCTTGGTTAGAAATTACGATCGATTCAAAACAAGAATCGGTGCACAGACCAATGCAAATATTTTTCAGTTTTCCTGTTTATCGCATCATGTAATATTCTAGAGTTTGAAGTTGATTTTTCCCATCCTGTTGGTACATATATAAATTTCACATCTCTAGTACAAATACCCAAGACATTTGTTGCAAGTCTGCCTTTTCTTGTTCGATATCTAGGCCAATTAGAAGCACTTGGTGTAACTGTTATGTAAGTCCATCTAAGCCATTAAGCATCCCTAAAAGTTCAACATAAAATTGAATCATAATTACATAAGTTGTAAAGTATATTGGTTGTCCTAATTACTGGAGGGTCGCAAATTTTTTTAGCCCCCGAGCGTGGACAAATGTTGTCTAGTGTCAATGGTGACAACCTCAACAGATGCGAGAGTTGCAAGTTTGTCAAGCCTGGACAAGTGTTGTCTGGGCTGCTGCTGTTAAGATGCCCAAGGAAGACATGTTTTTTGTTTTGTAGGCAAAGTCAGACGTGTCAGGAGTGTACGTGTTGGACAATTGTTGACTGATTGGCAAGCATACCAATTCGTCCAAGTAGTAATAAAATGGTAAGACTGAGTGTTGAGTCCACATGGACTTTGATTATACTCAGAGTTCTTATATATCAAATTTTAAGCAATGAACATAAAAAATATTTAGGGTTTTCAAGTGATACTATATGTAAATATAAATTCAGAAAAAAATAAACAGCAAAATAAATTAAGAGCTAAAAAAGAAAACAAACACTTGGAGATTGAATTGAATGTTGGTGTAGGATTATGAGATATGTTGGGTGTTTTTTAACCAACCAAAACTACTCTTGATTGATAAGTGCCACATTTCAGTAAAACTAGGATTACAATATGGCACTTATCTGTTATTTTAATTGAATTAATCACAAGATAACCCTAAAAACCTAGTCAAAAGATGATTATGTAAAGGTAAGTCATGCTTTTATGTTTCGAAAAGATTTTGTCCAATTAATTGGTTCAATTTTGCTAGGTCTGAAGGTTACGGAAGAAACAAGCTTGCGAAACTAGGAGCATGGGGTGGACTAAGCAAAAGAGGGGAAGTTTCAACAGCAAAACAGGCCCAAAAATCACAAAAGCCCAAAGAAACCTTCATGGTTAAGTCTTCAGTCGCCCAGGCCAGCTTCCATAGTTCATTTCAGTCGCCCAAGCCACTCCAAGTGCCAAGAAACCGCTCTTAACTCACCCAGGCGAGTGGAATTAGGCCATTTTAGGCGCCTGGGCGAGTGGTGTGAAGCAGGTGGCCAAAAACTATAAAAAGGGTTGGCCAGAAGAAGGAATGCACCATTCTTTCACTCATTTTCTCTCCTAAGCACTTGCTTGCTCTTGTTTCTTGCTTTTGTAGTTCCTAAGTGAGTGTAGAACTTAGGGAAGTGAGGTTGGGTGACTTTTGTAAGGAGATTCTGCCGAAGAGAGGGTTGATGACGAGCTTAGTTGGTGATTCTCTCGAGGAGGTTCTGCCCATCTTCGCTTAAACTTCTCTAAGGATTGGACGTACTCTTCTTATCCCTATGCTCTTTTAATTATTTATGCATTGTTCTATTTCTTGTTTGTGATTTTATTCTGCACTTAATGCTTGATTCTAATTACCCATTAGTTTCATGAAATTAATCCTAAAGGCGACTAGAAAGTAAATTTAGGGTTTGAACTGAACTTAATCACTCATTATGTTACGTTGCTAGGAATAGGGCTTAATGTTTCGATCGCATTAAACACGTGATTAAGTTCTTAATGCTTGGGTATTTAATTAAATATGTGAGGGATCAATATTTAGTAAAATATCCATAGGACCGTAATTGCGAGGAATCGAATTAGGGTTACTTATACGTGTGCGGCAGCAAGAATAGAACATGCATAGGTAAAATCAATTAAAAAGGGACAAGCAAGACGAAATCCAATCCTACATTCACTTGACTTGTATCCGTTTATTTTTCGTAATCATTTATTTGTTTTTCGTTATCTTTGTTTTACATTTTCTGCAAACAAACAAATGAATCTTCGCCTTTTATCTGTATATAACTACTAAACTGTTAATTTTTAAATCAACCGACGTAAACCCAAATCCCTGTGGAGACGAACTTTTATAAATTCAAAACTTACAGCGATAACAACGGTACGCTTACCGTGGTAAAATTCCTAACATTGATGCAATATTAATGATTCTTCACTATTTAATATTATTTTGCATATTACCTTCATCCTCTAATTTACTCTAACCATCATCCCTCATACGAAAGAGCCTAAATTACCTAATTTCACTCCTGATCCCTCAACAAGCTACATTAAATAATTTGCATTAAGAGCGGAGATGTATATTTACGGCTAAACAATGTCATTCTATCCCTAGATATGGATTGTCTTGATATTCTGTCCTAGTTCTCAGAGTATAGACATTTTCCAATGCATAAACCTCATAACATTACATGCACATAGATGATCAGATCACAAACATGACAGAAGATAGCATGATCGCTTGCTGCCATATTCTTGATAGCTCCATGGCTTCATCAAGGGTCTTCAACTTGATTTTTCCACCTACAGATGCATCCAAAAGTTTCTTTGAATGGGGTCGTAAGCCATCAATGAATATGTTGAGCTATATTGGCTCACTGAACCCATGTGTGAGAGTCTTGCAAAGCAACCCACAAAAGCGATCTAGATCTTCACTAAGTGATTCATCAGGAAATTGATGAAAAGATGAGATCTTTGCTTTCCCCTAAACTATCTTTGACTCTGGGAAATATTTCTTCAAGAATGTCTCCACCACTTCCTCCCATGTTTTGAGGTTGTTACCCTTGAATCAGTGTAGCCATCTTTTTGCTTCACCTACTAAAGAAAAAGAAAATAGATTAAGGTGGACAACATTCTCTGGAACTCTAACAATATTAACTGTGTTGCAGATCTCTATGTAGGTGGCCAGATGAGCATAAGGATCCTCATTAGGCAAACCATGAAAAAGATTGCCATGGATCAGCTGGATGACTGAATGAAGATAAGAGATGTTGGCTGCTTGCACTTCTGGCCTCACAATGCTAGTGAAATATTGTGGCATAGTGGAACTCGAATAATCTTTAAGAGTCATCCTGGGAGGTCCGTTTTCTGCCATTGGAAGTTCCTCAAAGATAGGATGAGGAATAAATGCAGCTGGTTTCTCTAATATAAGAGGATGAATCGAAGATGATGAAGAGGAAGAGTCTACCTTTTCTCCTTGTAGAGCTTGTCTCTCTTGTCTCCTTCCTGCGTTGTTTCTCGCTTCAATTTCTGGATTCAGTGGAACAAGATCGTTCGTCGAAGTGTGGGCATATAGAATGTAACACCCTAAAATTTCGATAACTGAAAATAGATATTTGGTGTATTTGTTGTGATTGTTTGATTATTTGATTAGTTTAGATTAATTGAAATGTTATGCGAATTATCTATGCGCAATTGCTTGGTGTAGATGTCAAGTTATGTGGAGTTGTTGGAGCTGCGTTGTAATTGAGTGATTTTGAGTTTAACTCGAAACTTGTTTTTGTAAAATATCAATTCTGAATTGGTTAACCATTGGATCACCTTCAAATTTAAAGGTAGGTTACTAACCTACATATACAAAGGTTGACCGTTAGGATTGTTGAAATAACATCTGAAGCACGAGAAATTAATTTTTCACTGAACCAGAAATTTTAAAATTGGGCCAATTCGCCTAGGCGAATTTTGGAAGGCTTTTTAGCTTACCTGGGCGAGTCAAGGCGGTTTTAAAAGCATGTAGCAGCCTCCAAATCACAAGAATAGAGCTTCTTCTTCCCCCAAACAACACCCAACTCCCTTCCCCTTCTCCTCCACCACCCACGGCCACCGGTGATCGGAACGAGCCACCATTTGTTGCCGTTAGACCACCGCATGAAGATGAACACTTTAATCGGAGCAGAATCTTTAAAACTCAACTCGAGGTTTCGGTATAGAACGGAGCCTCCAATCCTCCTTTCTTGGTTTTTTTGAGGTAACCATGATTTCCTTGTCTTCTTGTAGCTAGTTTGAAGCCTCTCTTGATATCTCTTGTGATTCGGGTACCATTATTGGTTGTTTCTATACTTCCTTTAAAAACCATTTGAAAATGAGATGCTATAAAAATCTCCTTTTTATGAAACTGATGTTGTAACATCCTCAAAATTATATCTTGAATTCATATTTATAATTGAATTGTGGAAGTGTAATGATACTTGGACACAAAAACAATAGTTGAGGAGAAATGTCCATATTGTCCTTCCCTTAAAACAAAAATTACAAAAAATGCCCTTGAGATGAAAATTACATAAATACCCCTGAATATTTTGAAAAATTACAGTCATGCCCTTAGAGTGCAAATTACCATAATACCCTTGAGGCTAAAATTTACCAAGACACCCTTAGATACTTTGTGAAAACCTGATGAAATTACAGAGTATCCTTTGATGACAAATTACCAAAACACTTTGTGATAGAAAGCTTCATAATAGAATTTCTATGAATTTTATATGATGATAACTTTGAAATTCTATTCAGGAAAACTTAGGTAGCAAAAAAGTATAGAAAAATGATAAGTAGAATTTGGGGAATTTTCTCTTAATTGTAGGATGAATAGACTTATTTAATAAAATGATTTAGTAATTTTGATTGTCAAAAGTACTATGGACCAATCAGAATTAAGATAAAAACAATCTTGTAAGAAAAGTCTGAATAACACTTTGTATAGATTACTTATGAACAATTTTTATTGAAATTGAAGTCAGTTTCTGAAAAACTTTAGAATGCTATTATTCAATATTATCTTTAGGTAGAAGAGTTCAAATCAAACTTGACTTCCTTTCAAGAAATGCCATGTGTAAAGAAAAGCCTAAACTAGATTATTTTTCTTCATTTAAAAGATAACATGATATATAAGAATGAAAGGAAAACAAAAATTTTCCCTTGGCCAAGAGCTAGTCCACGTGAAAAGCAAGAAGGTGGGAGAAGTTTCAAGACATGCCAAGTAAGTAGGACACTTGTAAAGGCAAGCCTTAAGATGAAGACAAGTGGTAGGACACTTGTAAGGTACATGATGAACTTAGAAGATTTTTCTTATAAAGTAAAGGAATCATAATGAACTTAGTTAGAATCTAAAGGAATGAGAAGTAATTAAGTTAGGATGGAAGTAAATGAAGGTAATTAAGTTAGGAAGGGCAAAAATTGAATATTATATCATTTTCTAAACACTATATAAAGGGAGGGAGGCGACCTTAAGTGCAAGCCATTTTTCAAGACTCTCCCCCTACATACTTCACGTGAAGCTCTCTCCCTCACATCACCTTCATTTCACTTTCATCCTTCCCTTTAAGGCTTAAATCAAGTAAGAAAGAAACCCCGCCACCTTGAAGAAATCACATGTAAGGCAAGCAACCTTATGAAGAGTTTGACAAGCTTAGTAGAAGGATATCAAGGCTTCATTTCTTAGAGGATTTCCCAAGGAAGGAAGCCATTATTCCATTCCATTTTCAAGACTCAAACTCACTTGAGGTAGGCTAGGCTTCAATCTCTAGTTAATCATTTGTTTGGATTAACCTATATGCTTAATTGGGCATATTTATGGTTATTATTTAGGTTGGAAATTCATGTTATTTGAAGGTTATTTTATGATATGGAAATGTTGATTTAAACCATAGGATAGGTGATGATGTATAGGCTGAAATATTGGTGATGTTTGGAAGTATATTTGGTGATCTTTGGAAGTAATTTTGATGATATTTTGGTTGTTTGTTCATAGTTTTATTACGGTACTGTTTTAAATTAATTTTTAGAAGTAGAGGTTGAATGGTATGTAGTTAAATGGTTCAAATGATTTAGTGATTAAATTTGAGGATGAAGTAGCAAGGTGGTAGGTGAAAGGAGATTAAGATGCATGCTAGGTTTTAATCTTTTCTTCTGAAGGTTTAAAGGAATTAGAAATTATTTGAGAGATATATTGTGGTTTATTAGTTAGATTACTGACATGATATTCTTTTATAGCTTGAGGATATTCAAAGGTCATGCCTAAGTAGTAATGATGTTATTTAAATAAGGTATGGTGGTTTAACCATACTTGTGATACGTATGATATAAATTTTTCCATGAGGTTGTGTGTATTTGCCCATGGATTTTGTTATTGATGGATTTGATGTGATGATATGTTGATTCGTGTTTCCAAATCCAGTACGAGATTTGTGAAACAGAATCTGATACTACATACAGTACGATATGTAGTGAGCAGGTGCACATATATGACATAAATCATGCATGTTTGCGTAAGACGATCGTAGCGTCTACATCCAGTACGAGGTGTAGCTACATATAGTACGATATGTAGAGGCCATGTGCACCCTGGTAGAACTTCATCATGCATTCATATAGCTGCAAAATTCTTGTTCGAATTTATTTGGTTATATTGAAAATTTACTAACGTACTAACGTGTTTGATGGTTTAGATTTTGCCTACTGAGAAATTTTATTTCTCACTAGATTTGTTTCATTTTTTTTAGATGGCAACAGTGGTCAATTTCCTTGATGACCTGGGTCAGTGATGGTGTAGAAATGAAGATATGAAGTAGACTTTTGTTTGGAAAAGCTTGTACATGTTTAATATTGACTTTTGTAACAAGGACTATGGCTACTTATAATACATGTATAAGTTTAAAAACTTCTATAATTTATACATTTTAGAATTTATACTAGTATACGTTTCAGTAAAAATTATTGTTATCTAACGATTTCTTAAAAATTTAATTCTAATAAAAATACAATATCTAAAATAATTTTAGGTCATTACAGATGTCATTTCTGTGATCCTTGTTGAACCCTGGTCACATTGGTGTAATTAGAATTTCAAAATGATGTCTTTTCATGTGGACTCACAAAACACCATTTTAGCCTATTTTTAAATTTGAGTGGCTATTTGACCCTAAATGTTAATATTAACCTTGCCTTTGAAATCTATACTAAATTGTCTTCAATTTGGTATATAAAGCTCTGCATTTGGGTCAAAGCACACGAACTAGAGGGATCTCAAAACAACACCGTGATGAGCTAACGGGAGAATTTATAGTTAGGTAAGGCGAGTTTCTTATTTGGTTATAGTTTTGATACCATAGTTGGCGGCCAGAGAGTCCAACTATGAAGATAATTGTCTGTCCCTGTTGTGTGCTGGTTTTTCAAGAAAAACTAAGTTTTTAACTAATGGGATGCAATGTATTTATGAGTGATGCGTGTTTGTTCCTGGGTGTGTGCTCATTTTCAAGGCAAATGATGTTTTGAACTAATGGGATGCGATGAATTTGCTTGTTGATGGATAAAACTGGGAATAATGTTGTTTTTGTTGTAATGATTATATTTTTGGGAAAAGTCTTAATTATAGAGGAGACTCTGCCCAAAATATTATAATGGGTTCTTCTACTTAATTCTTTTCTAAATTTTTAAATGGGCATGAGAATTTATTTTCTATACTGTAGTCCTCCTATTTAATGGATTGTGAATGAATGAGATTTGTTTGGTTGAAGACCTAGGGAATGTGAATCTCAGGCATATGGTATATAGATATAAAATGCAATTGTTTGTGATGCTGATGATGATCTCAAAGTCAAATTATGTTGATGATAATATTAATATGAGATGATATTGATGATTATGATGATGATGTTGAAATGAGATAATGTTGATTGAGTTGATGATGTTGAAATGAGATAATGTTGATTGAGTTGATGATGTTGAAATGAGATAATGATGATATAGTTGATGATGCTGAATATTAATGTTTGTGATGATAATATTGAAATAAAATGATGTTGATGTTGTTGATGACATTAAGATGACATGGTGATGATGATGTTGATAATGACATTGACGAGGGATGATGTTGATGTGAACAATGTCATTGTGTGATGTGGATATACATGAATACCCATGTGGGGTGCATGACTGGTTACCTTTGCGAGGAAGGATGTGTTCCTAGCCGGGTCATGCATTGATGGTGCCCATGGTTGTATGTTGTGTATGTCCACGTGGGGTGGATTGACCGGTTGGATAACCTTGCTAGGGTGGGTTTACGAATTTTAAGCATCCTAAGAGAGAAAGAGATTGTTTAAAATTCTGGTCCCTATGTATCCATGGTCAATGCATTGATGGTGCCCATATTTCATACTTCATATTTGCATGGATGGAAATAGAATGATGGACAGTAAGTACCGAGGGTACTAGGGGGCAATCACTCTATTTGGAACTCCCTTGTGACTCAGGGTTAATCACCATGTGGGGGGGGGGGGGGGGGG
>PYAF01003710.1:24409-46104 GCA_007407185.1 Glycine tomentella
TGAACATGAGCAGAACCTCCTCGAGAGACTGACCGATTAAGCACGTCATCGACCTTCGCTTCGGCAGAATCTCCTTACAAAAGTCACTCACCTCACTTCCCTAAGTTCTACACTCACTTAGGACTAAGAAAACAAGAAAATGGAGCAAGCTGGTGCCCTAGGAGAGAAGAGAAGTGGAAAAATTGTACAGGGCCTCCAATATCCGTCCATATTTATAGGTTTCTTCCTCCTGCTTGGCTTGGTCGCCTGGGCGCCCAATTTACACTGCTTCCACTCGCCTGGGCGAGCTAAGGTCGGCCCCTTGGTACTTGTGCTCGCCTGGGCGACCAAATTAGGCATGGAATGCTGGCCTGGGCGAGTTAATTGACTTAATGCTGAAGAATCCTTTGGGCTTTTGTGGTTTTTGGGCTTGGAATGCTGTTGGGACTCCTTATGTTTGATATATGCACCTTTCTTGCTTTCTTTGATTTTCTGGAAGCTTTAGAATTCCACGGAACCTATTCAAATACAAAGCATGATTGAATCATTCTTCCGAAATACTTTAAATACAAGTACAAGGTGCTTCTTAACTAGGTTTTAGGGAAATTTCTAAGATAAATGAAATAAATCAAAAGATAAGTGCCAGCTTTTAAACATGAAAGTAGCGGAAATGTGGCACTTATCATAGATCTAGCATAGTTTCTTTTGGATATCTTTTATCTTCTCTCTTCTAGTATATTTTATGGTGGTTTGTAATTACGTGAATTATGTTAGACTAAGGGGGAGCTAGAGAGGATCAATGAAGCTGAGGTTCTTAGACATTGAAATGTTTATGATTTTTACATGTCAATTCAATTGAATGACATTTGTAATTTTTATATGTCTAAGTTGATGCCTCCTATGATTCATTGCATAAAACTCATTCATGTTTTTGCATTCATGTTTTCACAAAAGCAAAAGTTTCATAAAAAGCTTTTCTGAAACACAAGGTTTTCATGAGTGAATAAAAGGCTAAGTGTTCCATGTTTCAAGTTTTGGGGAAAATGTTTTCTCACTGGTTTAATCGATTAGCAGCACGTGGTAATCTATTACTTGAATACAAAGAACATTTTAATCGATTATGAGATTATGGTAATCGATTACACAGTTCAAAATCACATAATGGACTTCCTGTGGTAATCAATTACAACATGATGGTAATCGATTACTTGACAACTATTTTGATTAAAGCTTCATGTTATAATCGATTACATTGTGTTTTAATCAATTACATTGTTCATATGTCTTTTCCAGAAAGTCTCAAGAACACTTTAATCGATCACATAAGTGATTTCATTGATTACTACCCGTTAAAACAGTTTTCTCTATAAATAGATGTTGCTTGTTTGAACTAAAAACAACGAATATTATAACCCTTTCTGAAGAGAGAAAAGATACTACAAGTTATTCAGTGTTTGACCCACAAATCCTCAAGCTTCAAGAAACATTGTGAGGATTTCTTTTTTGGGAAACTTTCTAAAGAAAAACTTGGAGAGAATTTTCTGAGATTTTTCATTCAATCTTGATTCAAGATTTGTAATCATCTGCAATCATCTGTATTGGATCATCAGGCTGTTTCTCTCCTTACTACTTTGGTTGTAAGTCTTTTTAGAAATTTTGAGTTTTGTAACTAGTGCAATAGTTTTCTTAAAATTTGTCTAGAATAGGTTTTTCTAGAGGGAAGATTAGAGAAGGGTGTTTCTCTAAGTCTTGATCATAGAGGGTCTAAGAGAGTTAAATGTCTTGTTCTTAATCTAGGTTTGATTGCGAGTGATTGTATAAACTTGTAAGAAACAGATTGCAAATAGTTAGATCTTAACTAGTTGGTTAAGAAACTGGATGTAGCTTCTATGGATTGAGAAGTGAATCAGTATAAATCTTGGTGTTGATTACTTCTTCCTTTATCTTTTTCTTTTGGTTATTAATTGTCATTCGTTGGTATAACGTTTCATAATCAACAAAAACATTCTTGTTGTAATTGTCATTTGATGGCATAACTTTTTTTTTTTGGTTATTAATTGGCTAAGAACAACCAATTCACCCCCTCTTGGTTTGTGTGCTACTCATATTGTTTTCAATTGGTATCAAAGCAGGTTCTTGTGTGTTACTCAAGATCACTACTTTCTTTGTAAAGAAAATGAATACCACACAAATTACCTTTAAGGAGGGTGCCTCCCTCAACCGTCCTCCAATGTTTAAGGGAGAACACTTCAGTTTTTGGAAAAATAGAATGCAGATTTTCATTCAATCAAATGACCCCATGCATGGAATGCAATTGAAAAAGGTCCTTTGATACCTACCAAAACTTTTTATAATGAAAAGGTTCCCAAAGAATGGTATGAAATAACTGAAATAAAGTACATCATTTGGTCTTGCAGCAAGCCAATTGAAATAGAACTTTAGATGGATAGTGTTCCATGTTCTTGGAATTGTTTTACCATCTAGTTCTTGTAGCCTATAGGCTTCATTGTCTAGGCTTGTGACGACCCTGAATGGGCCTTCCATGTTGGGTCTAACCTTTCCCACTCGGGAATATTTTCGAGCTTCGCCTCAGACTCGCCATACAAGGTTGCCAAGTTGGAAGGTTCGAGGTTGAACCTTGGTATTATATCTTCTCACTGTGCGGAGCATGGTGGTCTCTTCTTTTATTCTGACCATTCCTAGGACTTCGTCCTTTGTCTCTAATTCAACCCTCATGTTTTCTTCATTCTATTGTTCTTGTAACAATTTCCTCCTTGTCGATGGTTCACCAACTTCAACGGGGATTATGGCATTTGTCTCATAGGTGAGTCGGAAAGAAGTCTTGTTAGTAGTTGTCTAGGGTGAACAATGATAAGCCCAGAGTATACTAGGAGTTCTTCCTTCCATAAACACTTGGACTTGTCTAGTCTTATGGGTAGGGCCTTGAGGATAACTTTGTTTGCTACTTCCACCTGACCGTTAGTTTGGGGATGTTTGATAGAAGTCACGAGGTGCTTGACGCCTAGCCTTCTCAGGAAATCTGCATAAGTGTGAGCCTTAAACTGAGTACTGTTGTCGGTGACAATGGCGTAAGGAATGCCATATCTACATATAAGGTGCTTCCAAGTAAACATTTCTACCTCATTGGCAGACATTTCTACCTTCCGGGTTCCTACCTCGGTGTCTTAATAAACGCGAGGTCTCCCCCTTCCGGGTTCCTACCTTTATGTCTTAATAGACGCTAGGTCTCCCTCTTCCGAGTTCCTACCTCGGTCCCTTAATAAACACGAGGTCTACCCTTCTGGGTTCCTACCTTGGTGTCTTAGTAGATGCGAGGTCTCCCCCTTCCGCGTTCCTACCTCGGTCCCTTAATAAATGCAAGGTCTCCCCCTTCTGGGTGGGTTCCTACCTCGGTGTCTTAATAAACCTGAGGTCTCCCCCTTCCAGGTTCCTACCTCGGTGTCTTAATGGACGCGATGTCTCCCCCTTCCAGGTTCCTACCTTGGTCCCTTAATTAAACGCGAGGTCTCCCCTTTCCGGGTTCCTACCTCTTAAGCACATTTCTTCCAAAGTGTCACCCCGTACACACGAGTCCGGGTTCCTCGTTAGCACTACTTTAGGAGCGCAACCCCGGATCCATTACAGGATCATAACATAGAATATTTTTAGACCTAATTATGTATTTAATATATGTAATTATTCTTCTATACATGGATTCGTTACAGGATCATAACATTCACCCCACCTTTTAAAGAATTTTTACCTCAAAATTTGAATCCATACCTATCAAGTAACTCGGGGTACAGTTGCAAAAGTTCCTGCTCTCATTCCCAAGTTTCCTCCTTAGGTGTCCTCCCTTCCCATTGCACCTTGACTATGGGAATAATCTTACTTTGAATCTTCTTCTGCATCCTGTCCAGAATCTGAGCTGGTCGTGTAGGATAAGTCATATTCTCCCTAATTTGAACAATGTTGGGTTCCACCACGTGCGAAGGGTCTGGCACATATCTCTTCAGTTGTGATATGTGGAAAACATCATGTAGCCCGGACAATTGGGGAGGCAAAGCTAGCCTGAAGGCCACAGGTCCTGTTCTCTAAAGAATCTGGTAAGGACCAATGAACCTAGGATCAAGCTTCCTCATACCCAATGCTCGTTCAACCCCCGTGACTGGAGATAACCTCAGGAATACATGATCACCTTCATCGAATTGCAATGGGCGGTGCTTGCTATCGTAATAGCTCTTCTGCCGAATTTGAGCCCGCAACAGCTTATCTCTGATCATGCGGATCTGCTCAGAAGTGTCATAGACCATCTCGGGTCCAGGAAGTTTACTCTCCCCTACCTCGATCCAGCATGTTGGAGTCCTGCACCTCCGACCATATAATGCTTCGTAGGGTGCCATGCCTAAACTAGCATGAAAGTTGTTATTATACGAGAACTCCACCAGTGGCAGGTATCTATCCCACCGGGTTCCCTGCTCCAAAGCACAGGCTCTCAATATATCGTCAAGAGTCTGGATTTTCCTTTCTGTCTGACCATCGGTTTGTGGATGGTAGGTCGTACTAAACCTCAATCGGGTTCCAAAAGCTTCCTGAAAAGCACTCGAAAACCTAGAGGTGAACTTTGGATCTTTGTCATTGACAATGCTTTCTGGTACACCATGCAGTCTGACAATCTCCCAGACATATAGTTAAGCCAATCTCTCCGTGGTATAGTCAGTCCTAATAGGTAAGAAGTGAGCTACCTTGGTTAGCCTATCAACAATCATCCAGATTGAGTCACATCCCGGCTGAATTCTTGGTAATCCGACCACAAAGTCCATGGTCTAGGCTTATTTGACCTTGGTCCTTGTTATCTTATTAGACCTCTCTTGGACCTTTATTTTCCTATTCTAGTTCAGTTTTTGGCCTAGGCAAGTAAGTGGGCTTAATTGCTAATTGTTGCGTATTTTCGGATTTTTGCTCACTTGATGTATCTGACTTGTGCAGGACCTATAAAGTGCTACCGACCTTCGAATGGAGCATTCTAGGAGTCCCTGGAAAGATAACGAAAAGATCTACAAGTTTTATAAAAATAGCCCGAGGCTAATTCTGTCATTTAGAGGGTCATTTTAAGCTTTGAAGTTAGCACCTCTGCACTTGTAATTTTGGGCTGCGAATTTGACTTTCATGGTTGTAAATAGCAAATAATTAAATTGTTGGGTTTGTTTGTGGCCCATTTTATTTTCAGAACTCAGTCACTACATATATTAGTGACTTTAGTGAAACTTGGAGCACACTTTACAATTCAATAAACAAGTTTTACATTTCTTCATTTTCTCTCATTTGTTCTTCATTGTTCTTCATCTTCTTCATTTCCATTTTGCTATTCTTCCATTTTTCTGCACTCATTTCATGGGGCTTTCCTTGGTGATCATCATGGAAGGCTAAATCACTAATCAATCCAAGGATCTAACTCAAGCAAGAGAAGAATTGGAGTTCTGGTTCGGTAGTTCGAACTCTACTTGAATATTCACCTTCTTCTTCAATTTCTATTATGTTTTCATGATGATGAATGCATTTAGGATTGAAAGTGAATTAGGATTATGGATTCATGTCTTAATTTCAAATGATAATCACAAGATTAATTGAATGATATTTCAGCTAGGGTTGTGGTTTCAATCAATTTAGGAGTAGAATCGATTGAATTGCTTCTATTGAGATTTAATGAATGTTCATGTTAGAATCAATTTATGGGAATGATGATGATTCAAATAGCTTGGGTTGGTGAATTGGATTGATGCTTTCTAATCTGTTTTACTTTACTCCTTGAAAATCTTGTTAATTTCTACATTGTTCTTTAATTTTAGTTTGTGTTCTTGCATGTTTTACTTTACGCATACCAATTGTCCGACAAAAATCCCCCCTTATTATTACCAATGATTTAAAGCTAGAACCATATTGATCGTGTCTCTGAGTCGACCTAGGTTAGCTCTGTGCTACAGAATTAGCTTAGTAAAAATTGTTTTTGATGCTTCTCGACAAAGCAAATATCAATGCTATCCCATTTCCACTCGGGAATCTGTAAAGGCTACAGTAGGCCTAACGGTCTCTGATGCTCAAGCTTCACCTTCTGGCATACCATACACTTAGCCACATGCTCGGCTATGTCTTTCTTCATCCCAGGCCACCAAAAGTTCCTCTTAAGGTCCTGATACATCTTGGTGAAACCCGGGTGAATGCTAAACTGGCTTTTATGAGCCTTAGACAGAACTGCATTCACCAACTCGCCCTTTGGCACCACAACTCTCCCTCTATATAACACCAAGTCATGGGCCTCCCAAGAAATGTCCTTCTGCCCAATCAGGGACTTCACATTATCATCCCATTTTTGGGCTTCCCAGATCCTCATAATTAACTCGTTATTAGTCTTAGTCTTTCTTATTTCGAGAACCCGGTCCCCCTTAATCATAGTCAAGTGCATATCCCAGAAGTCCTCTATTAGCTTGCAATCTCCAATCATCATGCTAACTAAGCTCATATGCTTCCTACTTAAAGTGTCTGCCACTACATTGTCCTTCACAGGATGGTATCTTAACTCAAAATCATAATCTTTGAGGAATTCAACCCATCTCCTCTATCTCATATTTAGCTCCTTCTGATCAAACAAGTACTTGAGACTCTTGTGGTCGCTGAACACCACGAGTCTGGCTCCATACAGGTAATGCCTCCATATCTTTAAAGCGAAGACCACTGCTACTAGCTATAAATCATGTGTAGGATAGTTCTTCTCATGTGGTTTCAGTTGTCTGGATGCATAGGCAACTACTCTTTTCTCCTGCATCAGCACACATCCAAGTCCTTGCTTGGAAGCATCACAATATACCTCGAAATTTCCTTTTGGATCTGGGAGAGTCAACACCAGAGCTGTGGTCAACTTTTCTTTCAATTTCTAGAAACATTCCTCGCATTCATAAGTCAAGACGAAATGGGTACCTTTTTAGGTTAGGTGGGTCAAGGGCAACACCATCTGTGAGAATCCCTGAATGAACCTCCGATAGTAACCCGCCAATCCAAGAAAGCTTCGGATCTCGGACACATTCTTGGGCCTCTCCCAAGTCATCACGACCTCTATTTTGCTGGGGTCAACTGCCATCCTGGCTGCCGAGATCACGTGGCTGAGAAACTTCACCTCGAATACCCAAAACTCACACTTCGACAGTTTGGAATATAACTGATCGTTCTTCAATGTCTGAAGAACAGTCCTGAGGTGCCCGGTATGTTCCTCCTCACTCTTGGAGTATATCAGTATGTCATCGATGAACACCACTACGAATTGATCCAAGAAAGGTCTGAATACCCGGTTCATATAATCCATGAACACGGTCGGGGCATTCTTGAGACCGAACGGGATGACCTGGAACTCATAGTGCCCGTACCTAGTCCTCGAGCTTAATTCGAATCTGGTGGTACCCGGATCGTAGGTCTATCTTGGAAAACACCTGGGCTCCCTTCAACTGATCTAGCATGTCATCAATCCAGGGTAAAGGATACTTATTCTTTATGGTAACCTTATTCAGCTGTCTGTAGTCCACGCACAAACGCATACTCCCATCCTTCTTCTTCATGAAGATAACCAGTGCTCCCCATGGTGATACACTTGGCCTTATAAACTCTTTGGACGACAAATCCTCAAGCTGTGCCTTCAGCTCTTTTAACTCCAAAGGAGCCATACGATATGGAGCTATAGTTATGGGTCCCACACCGGGAATCAAATCAATGGAGAATTCAATCTCTCTTTCGGGTGGAAGTTGTGTAATCTCTTTCAGGAATACTTCCACAAATTCTCTCACTACTGGGATCCTTGACAGGTCTATTCCCGGCCTTTCCTTTGTTGTACTCAACAAAAGATAACCCCAGGCTCCCTCCTTCATTGCATTGAGAGCTTGCCAGACTGAGAAAAGTGAAGTGGAACCTGGGTTGCCTCCACCTGAAGGCACTATGACCTTCTTATTGAAGCAGTCTAACATAACACCATATTTGGCCAACCAATCCATAGCTAGAATAATCTCAAGGGTAGGCATTATAAGGAAATACAGATCAACCCAGTACTCTTTGCCCTCTAACTGAAATTGCACATCCCACAGTGCAATATTCAATGAAGGAGTGAGTAGCTCCGGAGTCAAACAAGACTTTCACATCATAACCAACTATCAAAATGTTACCTCGGATCAAGTCAGGAGCCCGAGCTGCCTCTCTGCATCCATTGTGTAAACCCGGCCTGCAGTGGGTGCTGCTGAAATCGCAAGAGCAGCTACAGCCCAGCTTCCTGCCTGTGGGCAATCTCTAGCATAGTGGTCGTTCCTACCACATCTATAGCACACAAGTTGACCAGTGGGGCATACTCCCCAATGATTCCTCCCTCACGAAGCACATTTGGGAGGTGGAGCCAGTCTCTGACTAGAGCCCTTCTTGAACCGATCTGCTTGAGATGAAACCCTCAGATCCCGACCCTTGCCCTTCCTGGCTGGACCTTGACTGCTGGACCTCCTCACTTCCTGTCTCGTGGAGGGAGTAGGTTGGTTTCCACTACGCCTCCTGATCATATCCTCCACTTGACGGCACTGTCTCACCAGGCTGTCCAAATCTCGGGGATCCACTACCAGCAATCTTCTCTTCAATGCTCTCCTTAAGTCCCTCTGGAACTTAGCCGCAAGGACCTCTGCATCATGTAGATCCCTCCTGAAATGCACATACTTAGCCAACTCATTGAACTTGGCCAAATACTCAACCACTGACATCTATCCTTGGACAAGGCCTCGAACTCAGCCTGCTTCTGCTCTCTAGCATCTCGAGGAAAGTATTGGTCCAGGAACTCGGCCTCAAAAGTTTGCCAAGTGATAGTCTTACCCCAGCCTCTCAACAACTGTGAAGTGGTGACCCACCACTCATGCGCATCTCCCTGTAGTAGATAGGTTGCATAGAGAAATCTCTGATGGTCTGGGTACTCCATCACCGTGAAGATCTTCTCCAGGGCTTGCAGCCATTTGGCGGCAATAATGGGATCATATCCCCCATGAAAAGCTGGAGGGTCATGCTTGCGAAAAGCAATGAGCATCTTCCCCTTCGCAACTACTGCATCCACCTCAGCATCAGCTTGGGACAACCGGTCCCCTTTGTAGCGACTAGGCCCATCAGAACGATGGCTACCTCCATCCTGGTGGCGACTACCCTCGCCCTCACAACTAGGTGGTGGAGAGGGTGCTTTGTCCTCTCTCCACAGAGATCTCGCCTCTTCCATCAAGACCTCATTGGCCTACATCAAGGCCTCATTCGCCTGCCAGGTTGCAGCCATCTCCTACTGCATAACTGTTAGGGCAGCTGTCATTGAGTCGGGGTGGTCATTGGCGCCCTCCATCTCACTGTTGTTCCGGGTTCTCACCATGGTACTGCACATGTCACACACAAGGGTGAGTTGATTAGGCCCACACTTAGTGATCACACATGCAATAGTCATAAAGAACCCTAAACAGTTGAATAACATACAATTCACCAGTCTACCATACCTAATGCTTCCCTAGGAAAAACTGCTCTGATACCATAAAATGTAACGCCTCGTATGCATCTGGTTTATTAACATTCACTTATGGTCATTAAGCGTAGCGATTAACTAAATATGATTAATCAGTTAATTAATCAATACAGAAGCAACTAACAAAATGACGTTATCCTATGCCATCAACAAAACCTACTTAACATTAGTAATGGTAAACACGCGGCTCATACATTAATATGTCTTAAGATATAAAACATTATACATCAATTGAGTTTCTTCCATTTGTGGATACAAAACACGTATACATATATGTACATACATACAAAACAATAAGCCAACATGCTCTCAAAATAATGCCTAAGGTTCACACGAAACCCAGCCACTACCCGACCTCTTAGCCCGGGATGTATCATCGAGCTCCTCTCTCCTACTCGGGTCTCTTGGCTTGGGGTGCCTCATCCATTCTTCGCTCATCACCTGTAAGACATAATCCCCAACTGGGGTGAGATACAATCTCAGTAAACTCAGGATTCTTGGAGTCCTCTCCTCCTACTAGTTTACTTCCCACGATACATAGCATCAAATAGCTATATCATACAATACATCACATGCATGTCGCAGCACAGGTGCCATTTCGTAGGGTGCTACCAACATCAGGAATGCAGCACAATTACAGCATACATATATATCTCACCGAGAAAGATCATCTACTTAAGGGCACAATCTCTCAATATATATCATTGTCTAAGAAAGATCATCCACTTATAGGCACAGTCTCCGAACTTTTTGACGTATATGGCACTTCCAAGAGAATATCATCCACTTAAGGGCGCGGTCTCTCAGGTTTCTGTCTCCATTAACCACAAGGAGTTGTTCCACGTTTGGCTCCAAGAGAAGTCCATACATAGTCTATTGTACTGGCCAGAGAATCTCATCATTCATACAACATATCATCACAATATGCATCATATACATGTTATTAGTAAAATTAGAACACACCATTTTAATACCACATGCATCATGACATACAATAACCAACACTCTCTCAAAATATGGTGGAACACAGTCAAGGGAAAATCTCCCAAGAACAAAGAGCTTACCTGCTCCGAATGCTACACTCACTCCCTCTCGCCCTTGTGATCGTAACCACCAATGTCCTCCATATCACACTCTCTAAAAATGTTTAGGAACGTTAGCGAATGACTTTCCCAAGCTTGAACATCCTAAAACCTTCTTTCCTTATGACACGAAACTTGGTGGGACTCAAGGAGAAAACGATCTCTCTGTCTGATGACTTTGAGAAAGAACTAAGGTCAGAACCTAACTACTGGGTGATTCCTTTCAAATTTCCAGTTGCATGCAAAGTTTTTTGGAAGTTATGAAGTTTCTCTCTCTAAGAAATGGTGAAAACAGAGAAAGGAAGAAGATAATGGTGTTTCTATAAAGAAACGTTGAGGAATGGCCATATATATAAACTAAGGTTCAAATTATACCACTAAGGTCTACCCTCATCTGGGTTCATACCCCAGTACCTTATTAAACTAAGGTTTACCCCTTATTCGGGTCCATGCCTCGGCACCTTACTAACTCAAGATCAACCCTCATCTGGGTTCATGCCTCGACACCTTACTAAATCCTTAATAAACGCGAGGCCTCCCCCTTCCGAGTTCCTACCTTGGTGCCCTAATAAACGCGAGGTCCCCCCCTTCCGGGTTCCTACCTCGGTCCCTTAATAAACACGAGGTCTCCCCTTTTCGGGTTCCTACCACGGTGTCTTAATAAACGCGAGGTCTCCCCCTTCCGGGTTCCTACCTCGGTTCCTTAATAAACACGAGGTCTCCCCCTTCTGGGTTCCTACCTCAGTGTCTTAATAGACATGAGGTCTCCCCCTTTCAGGTTCCTACCTCGGTCCCTTAATTAAACGCGAGGTCTCCCCTTCTAGGTTCCTACCTCTTACGCACATTTCTCCCAAAGTGTCACCCCGAACACTCGAGCCCGGGTTACTCATTAGCACTACTTTAGGATAGCGACCCTAGATCTATTACAGGATTATAATATAGAAGATTTTTAGACCAAATTATGTATTTAATATATGTAATTATTCTTCTAAACCTGGATTCATTACAGGATCATAACATGATGAATATCTGGCATGTCAGATGGCTACCAGCTGAACAACTATGTTTTTGTGGAGGACATTAGCTTTGTGTTTGTGCTCATGGATAGTGAGGTCCTATGAAAGTGATGGGAGGGAGATTTCGTGGTGGTGGAATGTCGACACAGTTGACGTTGCTGTCCTAGATGGTGTGAAGATTTTGCTTTCGAGACTAGTTAGACAGTCGTACGTAGGGAAATCTGCCCTTGATGGTGTTGATTACACCTCGGATTTGTTGGATGGACTCATTTTCCTGTTCTTGTGGAGGTTCCCGTTCGCGTCTTGGCTGGTAGTGCCTCTGCCTCCCTTTGTCTTCTACTCTCTCCCTTCTCCTTTTGAAATCTTTATTTATGGGTTGATCCACTTGGTGTCCCCCGGGTTTGGTTCTTGCTGGGTGATTGTTGGGTTTTTTCACGAACCAGGATAAATACCCAACCTGTTTAACACCCTGAATGTATTTCTTGTGTTATTTGATTACTTGATTAGTTTAGATTAGTTGAAGTTTTGTGTAAATTATCCTTGTGCAATTTCTTGGTGTGGATGTTAGGTTATATGAAGTTTGTTTGATCTATGTTTGAAATGTGTGATTTCAAGTTTTACCCAAAACCTGTTTTGGTAAAACTATGATATTGGACTTGTTAACCGTTGGATCGCCTTCAAATTTGGACTGTAAGTTCACACGACAACTATGCATGTTTTGACCATTCTGATTTGAAAATAAAAAATTTTGATGTCCTGCTTAGCACGACCAAAGTGCTTAGCACAATTCCAAACAAAGAGAAAATTGCATTGAGCGAGACGAGCTCACTAAGCGAGATTTGCAGTCTATAAATATGTCCATCAGTGCCGAAAAATATTTTTTCACCCCTCTCTCTCTCTCTAAACCCTCACCCAAAACCCTAACCCCTTTCTTTCACCACCCATGACCATCGATGATTGCCATGAGTTGTCGTTGCTTGTTGTCGAACCACCGCACGAAAATGAACACTTTAATCGAAGCAGAATCTTCAAAACTCAACTTGAGGATTCAGTAGAGAACGTAGCCTCCAATTCTCCCTTTATGGTTTCTTCGAGGTAACTATGTTTTCTATGCCTTCTCCTAGCTAATTTGAACATCTCTTAGTATCTTTTGTGAATCGGGTGCCGTTATTGGATGTCTTTACACTTCCTTTGAAAAACCTTTGAAGATGAGACATTGTAAAATTTACCTTTTTATAGTATTGATGTCATTTTTGTGACCTTTGTTGAACCCCGATCACATTGGTGTGATCGGAATTTCAAAATGACATCTTTTTTATGTGGACTACCAAAACACAATTTTAGCCGCTTTTAAATGTGAGTGGGTATTTGACCCCAAATGTTAATATTAACTTGTCTTCGAAATCTATACTAAATTATCTTTGATTTGGTATATAGAGCTTTGTGTTTGGACCAAAGGACGTGAACCTAACAGATCTCAAAACGACACAACAAGGAGCTAACAGAGAAATATAGCTAGGTGAGGGGAGTTTATTGTTTGTTTACAAATTTTGATACCATAGTTGGGGTCAGGGAACCCAATTATGGGGATGTATCTATGTCCCTGTTGTATGCTGGTTTTTTTTATAAAAAATTGTATTTTAAACTAATGGGATGCAATCTATTTATTATTGATAAATGAAATTATGAATGATGTTGTTGTTGTAATGATGGAATTTTTTTGGGAAAAGTCTTAATTACAAGGGAGACTCTTCCCAAAATTTTATAATTAATTCTCCTATTTACTTCTTTATTAAATTTTAAATGGGCATGAGTTTGTTTTGTATATTATAGTCCTCCTCTTTAAATAGAATTTTCCTAAAATATCAGTCTTGTGTTATTATGGATTGTGAATGTATGAGATTTGTGTTGTCTGAAGACCTGGGGAATGTGAATCCAAGGCATGTGTTGTGTGTGTGTGTGTGCATGTGTGTGTGGGGGGGTGCGGAATGCGATTGCATGTGATGTTGATGATATTGAAATAAGATTATGTTGATGATTATATTAATATGAGATGATGTTGATGTTGATGATATTGATATTGATGATGCATTGAAATGAGATGATATTGATGTTGATAATGACATTGAGATGAGATGATGTTGATGTTAATGATATTGAAATGAGATTATATTGATATTGATGATGACATTGAGATGAAATGATGTTGATGTTAATGATGTCATCGCGATGGATGTATGTTGTGTATGTACAGTGACTTTTTAGAAATCCCTGGGAGGGAAGATGATTGGTTTAAGAATTTAATGCATCCCTGGAGAGGGAAAGAGATAGCTTAGAATTTTTAACTATCCACGGTCAGTGCATTGATGGTGCCCATGTTTCATACTTCATAATTTCATGGAAATAGTATAAATGGTGGCAGTAAGTACCTGTGGTTTTTCATGAGGATAAAAATGCAGGTACTTGGGGGCATATCACTCGGTTTGGAACTCCCTTGTGACTCAGGCTGATCACCATAGGGGGAGTTTCCTGTACACGACAGGGTGACCTCGATGAGCTACTGCATCATTTTCCTAAGTGAGAGTGTCATGTGGGCAAGCTTAGGCTATTTCCTGATGAATGGTACCATATTGAATTTGAGAGTTGAGTTAGGTGCATGCATCATTCTGAGCATAATTGATATGAATTGTGAAAAAATTGGATGACTAGTTTGTTGACTGTATGTTGAACTAATTAATTATTGAGAATGATTTTGGTTATTATTATTATTATTATTATTATTGTTGTTGTTGTTGTTGTTGTTTTCTTGCTAATCATTGTCATTTGGTTTTTGTTGATCTTATATAATAAACTCGCCTTTGCAATTTTGTACTGTGTGGTTGGTACAAGTGATGATCGCGAACCTTCGTTTGTGGGAGCAGATAAGCAGCAGTAGGTGATGTTGGACGGAAATCCTTTTGTTGGAGCCGCCAAGCCGATGTGATAATGTTGGAATTTTGTTGCTAAACCCGCACACTACGGCAAGTGCACCGATCGTTTCAAATAATAAAATAGGTAAGTGAGTATCGTTCTCCACAGGGATTGGGGTGAATTCACAGTAATATTAAGCCAATGTGATTGAAAGTAAAACAGAAATTGTTGAAGAAAGTTGTTGTTGATTGATTGGTTGTTCAGTAAAAACAGAAATTAAATAAGCAGTAAATTAAATCAAGAAGTTACCAATGAAAGAGCAATTGTGGTCAGGCGCAATCCCCTTTGATTCCTACCTCCTTCACTTGACTGGTTTATTAGTTTAATTTACACAAATGATAAATCTCTCCTAATCTCGTAAATCCTAAATTATTAGCGACTTATCCCTTTAATTCGATCGAGAATCCTAATCCCTTAGCAACCCTGTCAAACTAAGCATTTAGAGAATATATCATAAGGGTTTCTTGTTATGATTGTTCAAAAAATAAGTCTTTTCTAGATTAGTTAATCCCTAATCCCTTAGTGAATTAACCCTTTAACCTGAATCGAAAACCTAATTCCTTAGTGAAATCTATCAGTTTAAGCATTTAAAAGACCATATCATAATTTCTGCAGCCACACATCCCTATCCCTAGGTGATGAACAACTGTTACTCTAAACAGGTCAGAAATTAGAACCTCAACGTCCCCATTGCGAATCCTAACCCTAGATACTTAATTGAAGTGATCAATTCCAAATAAGAATAGAAAGTAAGAATAGAATAGAATAAAACAATCAAAACATTATTGTTCAATACCAGTCAAATTGCAGAGGAGTTCACATCAATTCATGGCCTTCCCACAATACAAGATTTAGCCTGCCATAGGCCTCAAGAATATCAAAGCTGTAGAATAATACATGACTGTGCTGAAACCCTAGCCTTGATTCTTGATTTCCAGGGATTTAGAATGGTGTTTAGAGAGTTTCTCTGGCTAACCCCATGTTTTCCAAGGTATTCAAAAGTATCTAGACTCAGTTCAAAGGCTTTTTTTTATAGAATCATTTAATTACAGTAATAAAGCCTATTCCTATGCTCAATTTCGAAACAGATAAACTAATTAAGGAAACAGAATCCATGTGGCGCGATCCGTGCGGAGTCCCGCGCTAACCGCGTGGGTTATTCGAATTGATGGCGCTGACCGCGTGGGACCCCACGCTAACCGCGTGGAGTCTTCGAGCTTCAATGGTCTGGATGCTGATCTTCTAGCGCTGGTAGCGTGGAATTGGCGCGATCCGCGCGGCTTCTTCGAGGGAAAAAGCTTGAACTCGAGTCTTTGGCGCTGATGGCACGGCTGTAGCGCTGATAGCGTGGTGATCGCGTGGGATCTTCGAAACTGAGGCTTCTAATTCACCTTATGGCGCGATCCGCGCGGGACCTTGAACTGGATTTTCTTCCTTCCTTTTGCCTTGAACTTCCTCTTTTTTAACCTGAAATTGCTCAAATGGTAATGAATTGAATTTAAAATAAATAAAATGATAAACTAACTATTCTTATTCTATTTTTCTAAATATTTAACTAAATTATATCCTAAAACTAGCCAAAAACTAAGATGTGTTTGCAACACATCAAATTTATTTTGGGAGAGAGTTGTGTTTTGTTATCAACTCTTTCTTAGTTGGTTCCTTGTTTCTCTTTGATTGGGCATGTAATCTTAAGCTTAGATATATGTAAAAACTGAATTATATTCTAACATGTCAATGATATGTAATGGTTTAATATATATATATATATGTATTTATTTACGTATTTGTGCATTTTTTATGTGTATTATCGCGAGAAATTTACCTTCATTTTCCTAATCAAATTAATATAGTTTTCCTTTAAAATTTGAAAATTATACGTTTAGAGTAGTGATATCGTAGCAACGAGGCGGGTCGTTATAGCCTGTATGATTTCTTCGATCTTGTCTTTTAGGGCCCAGCAATCTTCTGTGTTTGTGACAGCTACTATGATGGTATCTGCATATTTGGTCCTGTCTGACTCCGGCCTAGGAGGAGGTGGTGGAGGTATTTTTACGGGTACCTTCGTTTTGAAAGCCTCTTCCAGGATAGTGGTGCACTTGGCTGTTAAGGGAGTGTAGCGCTCATACCTGGGTCCCCTTGGGAGAGGCTAGTGCTTGTCCGACTTATGTCGTTTGTTCGACTTATATGGGTCGGTCTTGGTACCTCCTTCTTGCTTGTCACGCTTTTGTTCGGCTTGGCGAACCTCATTCCTAAACCTCAACATCTCCTCCATCTGGATGTAACCCTTGGCTCGTTTGCTCAACTCGTCCATGCTAGAAAGGGGTTTTTTGCATAGGCTATCCGCGAACTTACCGAGTCACAAGGCTAATAACATGGAGTGCAATGCCACCTCAGGGTTGAGGTTTGCTAGGCTGCTATTCATCTGAATCTATCCATGAATCTCTGAAGAGATTCATTGTTTGCCTATCGCAGACTGGCCAATGCGGTAGAAGTTATGTGGTGTGATCGGCTCGTTGCATACTGTGAGCTGAAGCGTTCGACAAGAGTGTTGAAGCTATCAATGGACCTTGGAGAAGCCCCCTATACCATGTTAATGCTACCCCTTTGAGGGACGTTGGGAAGACACAACATAGGATTGCGTCGTTGTTGGTGTAGAGGTTTTCCTAGGTGAGGAAAGCATCCAGATGTTCATCTGGGTCAGTGGTTCTGTCATACCGCTCTAGTTTGAGTGATTTCCAACCTAGGGGTAGGTCTACTTCTATGATGCGATCGACAAAAGGGTGTCGATGAGTCGTCTGCCCAATGTAACATCCTCAACATTATACTTTGAATTCATATTAAATTGTAGAAGTGTGATGATAACTGGATAAATGACAATAGAAATTTTGAAAATGACAATAATACCCCTAAGATGAATGACAAAATTACCAAAATGCCCTTAGGTCAAAAAAATGCCCAAATATCTTTAGGAATTTTGTGGAAACCTGATGAAATTACAGAATACTCTTAGCTGACAGAGTATCAAAATATTTTGTGACAGAAAACTCTAGAATAAAATTTCTATGAATTTTATAAGATAACAACTTTGAGACTTTATTCAAGAGAATTCAAGCATTAGAAAAATATGGGAAAATGATAAATAAAATCTATGGAATTTTCTCTTAGTTGAAGGATGTATAGATCTATTTAATAAAATAGTTTAGTAATTTTTATGGTCAGAAGTGGTATGGACCAATCAGAATTAAGATAGGAGCAATCTTATATGTAAGATTTATGTAGCACTCTGTATAGATTGTTTGCGAGTAATTTAAATTGTCATTGAGATCAATTTCTAGGAACCTCTAGAGTTCTATTATTCAATATTATCTTTAGGTAGAAGAGTTCAAATCAACATGACTTCTTACTAGAAAATACCAGGTGTAAAGCCACAAGGAAATTGGATTTTTCTTCATTATCAAAAATGACATATATAGACAAAATAACATGAAACAAAGCAAGATTACTCTTCCTTCCCTAGAAGTCCACGTGAAAATGGAGAAGGTGAGAGAATTTTCAAGACATGCCAAGTGTTAGGACACCTGTAAAGGCAAAGCTTTATGATGAAGACAAGTGTTAAGACACTTGTAAGGCACATGATGAACTTAGAAGATTTTTCTCCCTTTTTCCTCTAGCATTCACGTGAAGAAGCAAGAAGCATGGAGAAGCTTCATGATTTAACAAGTGGAGAGACAATTGGAAGGAAGAAAGGAAGAAGCTTCAAGACCATGACAAGTGGTGGGACACTTGTAAAGTTCATGACAAGTGTAGGGACACTTGTAGTGGAATCATCATGACTTAGAGATTTTTGTAAATATTCAATTATTTTTCAACTACTATATAAAGGGAGGAGGAGGAACCTTAAGCGCAAGCCATTTTCCAAGACTTTCTCCCTACATACTTCACGTGAATCTCTCTCCCTCATATCACCTTCATTTTCACTTTCATCCTTCCCTTTAAAGCTTAAATCAAGTAAGAAAGAAACCCCACCACCTTGAAGAAATCACGTGTAAGGCTAAGCAACCTTAGGAAGAGTTTTGACAAGCTTAGAAGAAGGATATCAAGGTTTCATCTCTTAGAGGATTTTTCCAAGGAAGGAAGCCATTATTTCATTCCATTTTCAAGACTCAAACTCACTTGAGGTAGGCTAGGCTTCAATCTCTAGTTAAGCATTTGTTTGGTTTAACCTATTTACTTAATTAGGCAGATTTATGGTTATTGTTTAAGTTGGAATTTCATGATATTTGAAGGTTATTTTATGATATGGAAATGTTGATTTAAACCATAAAATAGGTGATGATTTATAGACTGAAATATTGGTGATGATTTGAAGTATATTTGGTGATCTTTGGAAGTGATTTTGATGATATCTTGGTTGTTTGTTCATAGTTTTATTATGGTACTATTTTGAATTAATTTTTAGAAGTAGAGGTTGAATGGTATATAGTTAAATGGTTCAAATGTTTGAATGTTCAAATTTGAGGATGAAGTAGAAATGTGGTAGGTGCAAGGAGAGGTTTTAATCTTTTCTTGTGAAGATTTAGAGGATTTAGAAAATTATTTGAAAGACATATTGTGGTTTATTAGTTAGATTACTAACATGATTTTTCTGTAACTTGAGGATATTCATTTATCATGCCTAAGTTGGTATGATTTTTACTTGAATAAGGTATGATTGTTTAAACCATACTTTTGGATACGTATGATGTTTATCCATAAGGTGATATGTATTTTGCTTATGGATTTTTATTATGGATGGATATTGATGTGATGATAGGGCGATTCATGTTTCCAAGTCCAGTACGAGATTTTGTGAAACAGAATCTAATACTACATACAGTACAATTTGTAGTACCCAGGTGCACATATATGCCATAAATCATGCATATTTGCGTAAGACGATCGCAACGTCTACACCCAGTACGAGGTGTAGCTACATACAGTGCGATATGTAGTGGCCATGTGCACCCTGGGATAGATCATTTCATGCATTCATATAGTTTGCATAATTTTATGGATTTTGTTTGAATATATTGATGATTTACTAACGTACTAACATGTTTTGATGGTTTAGCTTTTGCCTACTGAGAAATTTTATTTCTCACTAGATTTGTCTCATTTTTTTTAGATGGCAACAGAGGTCAATCTCCTTGATGCCCTGGACTGATGATGGTATAGAAATGAAGATATAAAGTAGGTCTATGTATGGAAAATATTGTACTTGTTAAATAAGGACTTTTGTAACAAGAACTATGACTGTTTGTAATACATAACAGTTTAACAACTTCTATAATCTTCACGTTTTAGAAATTACACTACCATCCGTTCAGTAAAAATTATTTTTATATAACGTTTTCTTAATAATTTAACCCTAATAAAAATATAATATCTAGAAAAATTTTAGGTCGTTACATCCAACTGATCGTCATCAGCCTTTAGCTTTTGGAGTTCCTCCTCTTGACGTTGCTCCATCTTCCTATGTGGGTCTGGAGTTACTGGAGGGTATCTGGCATGTTTGTCAAGGGAGGAATGGAGCCTTCAAGAGGAGTACCGCGTCTGAGGCTAGACCGCGTGCTGACCATTAGTGAAAAAGCGAGGCCGCAGGATAAGTTTTACCATTGCCTCACAATGGGTGCCAAATGTACTTACCAAAATCTGAAAATAGCTCTCGTTAGGGTGGACGTGGCCTAGGTGGGCTTCAGATCTCGCATGTTGAACAATGAGTTTGCTTTGTTAAGAGGGCAAGAGGGGGGACCTGCAAAACAAAGGACTCTACCGCTAAAGTAAGTACGTGAGTTAGTAGAGAAAATAGTATATGAAAGGGTGAGATAGAACTTGGTACTTATAGAGCGAGGGGGAGCCTCGAGTCCTTATATGTTGGGATTGTTACAGTGGTGTAACAATCTTTCTAGATAATTATTAGCTTGTCGATAATGACTAATAAATAATTGTAAGTTACAAATAATTACGTCTTATAGATAATGCATACCTTATAGACAATATGTTCCTTGTAGATAATTGAGTACCTGCCACTTGATAGGGAAGTTACAACATTATCGTTAATATTTGAATAATAAGGCGTTAGAGATAACTTGTTGGTCCAATAGCCTGACTGCTAAGAACGAGATATTCATGCTCCTGTGCTAAGGCTGACATGAAGGGTTGACATGTGCACTGGGGTGCCACATCACTTGACACATATTTTGCGGACCCTTAACAATACATTATGTTTAAAAAAATCATTATCTGAGTGGATTCTAGTTAAATGACTCGTCCAACCATTCATTATCAACATTGGTATTAAAATTTAAATCCCACATGGTCTAGTATTATCATGTGTTGAAGATTTTAGCGTCAACTTTGACACCAACTAGTTGGTAGCCCGTATTATACGCCTTTATTATAGTCTTATTTAATATAGTATTTATATTTTTAAGGTTAACAACACACTGATATCCTCCATAATTCAAGATTCATAGTTTTCTATCTTTTTTATTATTATTTTCTTGTTATGAATCTTTTATTTTGCTAAGGGACTTGTTATTACACAATACTAATTATCATATCAAACTAACAAAAGAAATCAATACATTTTTAAAGTTAAAAATAATAATATCTATCACTTAACTCTTAAGATGTTATTGAGGGCTTTTTGACCCGAAGGGAGTTATTAATTTCAGTAATTACCATTTGGGGGTTGTGCGATTTCTATTTCACATTTAGAGGTAAGTTGTGTCACGTAACACGACTTTCAACTCAAACCTGTCACGAGTTTTTATTTTAAGTGAAGTCGTAAAATTTTGTACAACTTCAATGTTTTTTAGTTGATCACAACTTTAAAGTCATAAATATATTTACGACTTTAAATTCGTATTTTTTTATTTTTTAGAAATGTACATTTAAAAGTTGTAAATAAAAAAATGACTTTAAAGTCATTTTTATAGCTACGACTTTATACTTGTTGTAGCTTTATATATATATATATATATATATTGATTTATTTTATTTGTTTATTGAATATTGGTTTTGTTATTAATT
>PYAF01003710.1:67316-88526 GCA_007407185.1 Glycine tomentella
TCTATAGATTTCATGTATCATTTTTCCATATTTTTCTGATGCTTGAGTTTTCTTGAATAAAGCCTCAAAGTTGTCATCTTCTAAAATTTGTAGAAATTTTATTCTAGAGTTTTGTGTCACAAAATATGTTGATACTTAGTCAGCTAAGTGTATTCTATAATTTCATCAAGTTTCTACAAAATTTCTAAAGTTATTTGAGCATTTTTTGGCCTAGGGGCATTTTGGTAATTATGCCATTCAACCTAGGGGTATTTTGGTCATTTTCAAAAATGTCCAAGGACATTTTTTGTAATTTTCATCTTAAGGGTTTCCTAGTAATTTCTACTTCATGGAAAGAGTGATATAGTTATTTTTCTCTAAACATACTTGTATCCAATTATCATCAGATTTTTATAATTTTGGGGATGTTACACCCGCACTGTTTTCTTTGCATTTTTTCTCACTAATCTAAACTTTTGTAAGTTTTTATCATTGAAACTTTTACGCAAAGATATAAAACATTCTTTCTTCTATTTAATAACCTCTTGTACCTCCAGAAAAAGAAACCTTACACTTAATTACTTTCAACTTCATTATGTATCCAATTTTGGGGCAATATTCACCTTTCCTTCCATTCTTTTTTGGAGCCTTCCTTTTCTCTAGAAATTAATGTGATTTCAGACCATGTGATTTCCACCAATTTTCACAAGCCATGTTGTTACCTCTATTTCGTAAATTTAAAACTGTGATCACATGTCGGGTTGGGATCGACTAGAACCACATTATCCCAAACCATGTAATCATTTCTCATTTGTCTCATGTTTAATCAAACAGTAAAATTTCACTGCTTTGGATGAAAGTTTCTCACGTGCTACACTAAATTTTTCAAGAACTAATGAATCTTGACCAGGAGCCTATCTCCTGCACCATGAATTTTGACCAAGAGCCTATCTCATTCACCTTGAATTCCATCTATCAAACCCTAACTCACATAAATTTCAACAACATAAGGACCAAATTATAATTTTCAATCTAGTTATTTTGTATTCATCCAATTGGTTGCCCACAAAACATCATAACCATTTATTGTAATATGGATATATTAAATGTTAATAAGTGATGTATCATATTATTTGAACTTCACTATAGCCTCATCCTATGAGAAGAATAGTACAAACAATTAATACAAGTTTTAAAGATCTTGTCTTCGTTACACTCATACCTTTAATGCCTTCAAAATATGCATGTCAATAGTTTCAATAAGTATATATCTTGTGCAATGAATATAGTAATGTTCATGTTCTCATCAAGTTGATGTCTTTTAAGACATGCAAATTTTCTACAAAGATTTTTTTAAGAAAAAATATGCAATTGGGAGCATCCTTATTTTCTATTCAAATGTACTGGAAATACAAGGAAAAAAATTCTAAATGTTATCAATGATTCAAAAGATACAAGTTCTAATACTAATATGTAAGGTAATCATAATAAATGAAAAACATGAAACATGACATTATAATGTATTCCAATTACATATATACTACAAAGATATGTAAAGGAGAAAAATATTTTGTCTTAAACTAGAGTTATTACATATTTACAACACTCTCCTTCAAACTAACAAATTAATGTCAATCATTTTGAACTTAAATGTAAAGTGTTCAAATCACTTTGTATATAAGCTCTTTGGTTAAAACATTTGTTAATTGATGCCTGGAAATATTATAGACGATTATTACTAATCTATTATCCAATTTTTTTCGTAATGAAATGACAATTTCTCTCAATGTGTTTTGTCATTTCATGTTAAATTGGATTGTGAACAATTTTGGTAGCTTTTTTGTTACAAAATAACTTCAGAGCACCTTTTTATTTTATCTTCAGATTACCTAACATGATTTTAATCAATAAAAACTAAAAAAATACCTAGTGTCATAGTTCTAAATTCCACCTCAACACTTGATCAACCAACTATACTTTCCTTCTAATTTATAAGAAGATTTCTACCCAAAATCATTAAATTTGGATAATCTACACAAGCCTTCATAATTAAACTTCCAATTCTTTTAAAAAGTTTTTTTCCATGATATAATATGATACTAGAGAATTCAATATAGTGAGTCAGACAATAAACTTTCTTAATTAAAACTTGACATTAGTGCTTATGTACCATAAATTTTTTTTTTTTTATTGTTCTCCTCAAATCCTTAGGAATGATCACATGCATTTAACAATGGGCTCTAATAATGATTTTCAATGGAGAGCGTCCTGAATCCAATGTTGATTTGAAGGGGAGTTTCTTGAAGTACAAAGAACTTCGATTCAAGAAAGGATGGTTTTGAACTTTCAACATGCCTTTGAAGCATTGAAGAAAAGCTTGTGATCAAATGTAAAAGGAAGGAAGTTTTCTGATGATCCAATCATTGCATTCATATCATTCATAAGTTTGATAATTAAATCACAAGGCATTGGTAAATTGTTTTAAGTTTTTGAAATAAACTAAGTGTTTTTGGAAAAATAGCATTTCACTGGTTTAATCGATTATAATAGGCAAAGAATCGATTATTTTGTTCTTGATGTTTTCTGGAAATTTTTCAAGAACAGTTTAATCGATTACATTATCGGAATAATCGATTATTTTGTCTTTGATCACATATAATCTGCCTTGGTGACTTTTTTAATCGATTACCACCAAGCTGTAATCGATTACATAAGCCAAATAGAAAATACCATATCTCTGTTTTAATCGATTACCAATTATTGTAATCGATTACGTAGTTTAAACATATTTTTCATAGTGGCGGATTTAATCGATTACCAATTATTGTAATCAATTACATAGTTCAAACATATTTTTCATCATGCCGGATTTAATCGATTACACGTCGGAATAATCGATTAAATTGTTCGTTATAGTTACCCAGAATCATTATGAACGACTTAATCGATTACAGGAGCGTATGTAATCGATTACAAGTGCTAAATAATCGATTACAGGAGCGCTTTTAATTGATTACAGACGATTACAAAAATCACTATAAATAGAACCCATGCTCAGCTGATTGAATAATTTGTGTAATTCGTATTCTGAGCATTCTAAGGCATTCTAAACACTCTCTAAGTGATATTTCTGGGTTCATTGAGTTCTTGCTTCCATAAAACTCTTATGGGTCTTTAAGGGATGAGTGAAGCAAGATTTTCTCTTTTCAAAGCTTAAGGAAAGTTATGTTCTGAGTTTGTTTTCTGCATTCAACTTGGTGAAATCATTCTTATGCATATCATTCTTTGGATCATCAGGTGACTTCTTTCCTTATTCTTTGAAGTTGTAATTCTCTTTTGAAATTTTTGTTATGAGTTTCTTGCTTGTAATCTAGAGATAGTGTTTCTCTAGGGGGTTTGCGGAGTAGTGTTCTCAGTTGGGTTGTCTCTAAGAATCTAATAGTGTTTTAGATTTCTGAACTTTTTCTAGGGTTGATAAAGAGAGGCTTGTAATAACTTGTAAGAACTGAAACTTACAATAGTGAAACTCTACTTTAGTGTTGAGTAGAAGAAAACTGGATGTAACTTCATAGTGTTTGAAGTGAACCAGTATAATTCTCTGTGTGTTGTTTTAATTCTGCATATTTGGTTGTCTTTTGTGAATTCTTGTTATCTATCAAATTCTTGAAGCATTACATCTTTTGAATTGAAGTTTGGATAAAGGTTCTTGGTTTCAAAAGTGATAAAGATTCAAAAAGGGCAAAACTCTGATTTTGATCAGGAAAATTTTTAAATTACCAAGTCTAACCAATTCACCCCCCTCTTGGTTAAGTGTGAAGTGTTCCCATATTTTACATCCAAATGGGCTCTAATAATGATTTCCAAAGATAACAATATGGTCGATGAGGTTTGAATAAGCTTGCTAAATTTTCTTTAAAAATAACTTTTGTTAAATATAGATTAACCTATTTTTAAAGAGGAGGAATAAATTTACTCCAAGAGTAACTCGAAAAGAGTTATTCCTCATCATTAATATTTGTTTTCTTGAAATCTAATAGTTGTAATAAGTAGTTAATCTTAATCATTAAATTTCAAGAAAATCAATGGTTAGGATGAAGAGTAACTCTTTTAAAATGTTCAAAAAAATTGTAGCCAATATTTATCTAGTTTAAGTGATAAATTATTTTTTCTCCATGCCTAACACTAAAGGGCATTTTTCTTGCTCCTTGAATGTTAGACTGAGTTGTCTCTCTAATCTCATAGGTCGTTATGAGGTTGTGTCATAGTTATGGACAAGATATCCCTAAATCAATTTATTAATCATGATTAATTATTTGACATACAACACATTGAAGTCAAAGTTTGAGACTAGCTACTTATGATCAAATTTATCTAACTTTTAATCTATTGCTCATTTAAAGTTGTCATGCTTTAAGAAATATCACAAATGATGAATAAATTGGTTTACCATATGCATGAGATGTTTTAGAATATTCTAAAAAGTAAATTATTAATTATTAAAAATTTGAATTGCATGAACATTACATGCCAATCATCATTAATGGTTGAGCCAATTATATAGAAACATTTATTCTTTAAAAAATCTATGTAGTGAGAACTTTCGCACCATTTAACATTCTTGATTCCAAAAAGGACTTATTATATCTCATACAAGAAAATAAGCAAATTGTGACTTATATGACATGCTTGTTAAAAAAAATCTCAATCAAACTATTTAGATATGTTAAAGTTGTAATTATGATATATGATTGTTATTTCAAGTGTGAATTACTCTTGCCTGGCAAATATTTCAATTTTTATCTGACTTGAATAAAATTTATGAATTGAACTAATATGATTAAAAAAAGATCATTACAGGTATATGGAAGTCTTGAAAGAGATATGTGCAACATTGTGATTTTTATAATGTTTGATTAAGTGTTTTTAATTAGATTGCAAGAGTAATTAAATTAAATTTAAGGTGTGTGTAATTAATTAATTAATTAATTACGAGATGATGGTATATGGTGCTTGTATGTATTCTTATGATTACGTATGTGAAAACCCTTTTTTAATTGTGAATAGTAAGTTTTTTAGATTGTTTGGACTTAAGTGGATGAGCCTTGAATAATGAGAAAGGAGTGAGTAAGTTTAGTGAAGTATTGAATGTGAAGAGAAGAAAGTAAGAGAATCATAAATCCCTCACAAACCCTTGTAAATCTAAACAAACTCTAGACACTCTCATTTTGCTCTCTTCTTCCTCTCTAGGAAAAAACCTCCATTGGAGAGCTTGACATTTTGATTCTTCTTGCTCAAGGGACATTGTAGTTGTACTTCCTTTGAGTTTTGCGCTTTTCAGTGTTAAGATATCCTTCTGTTATTGCTCTCATCCTCCATTTTCATTTTCTATCATGAGCACTTTTAGAAGCTTCATAAAAGTGTTCATTTCAACCTTCATAAAAGTCGTAATTCATATTTTCCATTTAGAAATCAAGAATGTTTATCTAGTTATGTTTTGAATTCTTTCAAAAACCCTCAAATAGCCCTCGATCAAAATCTTCCACAAGATAATACATTACATGACATCACCAACCAGCAAGACATCCTTGTACTAATTCACTACTAGAAAAATAGCATTCAACATCAGTTTTTTTTTGGATATTTAACATCGGTTTTTATCTGATGTTGAAACTACCAACGTTGAAAGTATCAACATTAATGTCGATTTTTAAAACTGATGTTAATATAACACCAAAACATCGGTTTTTAAAAACCCGATGTCGCCTAATAAGAAATTAACGGGAAAAAACTGTAAAATATGTAAACTCAACTTCGATTTTACTAAAAATCGATGTTGATTTACGAACAACAAAGTCAGCTTTCACAAAAACTGATGTTGTTATGCATAACATCACTTTTACTAAAAACCGGTATTTATTTTTAATTTTTTCTAATATAATGTCTATTTTTTAAATTTTACCCAAATTTAACCTGCAAATGAAAAAACAGACAAATCCAAGCAATTTCACAATACAATACAAATCATCTATGAATTATAAGTAAAAACAATAATGTCAATACATAAAATAATTTCCTATAATAGATTGAATTAAACTATATACAATTGTTAAAATCCCTCTTAAGCACCTAGGGTTTCATTTCTAACTTTAAAATAAAATCTAGCCCACTGAATCCGAATTGCCTTCAATCTCTCTGATTCCAATGGTCTTGGATAATAAAATACTGCATGATATAATAAAACATAACTTAATAAGTATAAATAAAAACAAGTATAACAAATAAAATTAGTTTTCAAGTAAACAATTACCATCTCCAGTTATCTCAGAAACCTCCTTGTACTATTGTTGACATCCAATGCATGACATAATAGCCACACTCAGTGATTCTTATTTGCTTATTACACTAAATTCAATAACATATTCAAAGTTAAATGAAAATTAGTGTACATAATAATAAATGTAATTTTGAAGAGATCAGTCATCGTTTAAATGACTTACTTTAACTGCAATCCATTTAGCAGTTGCCTTGGATTTAGTTCCTTGAGTATCATTGAATCCCTTCATAGCAATGGTTAAGAGAAACATGCATGCATATTGTACAATTAACATATTGATGTCTTACAAATAATAAAGTAAATGTCTTAGAAATTATAACTAACATATTAATAATTCTTTTCAAGTAGTTATCAGACTTATTGTGCAACAAACAAAACCACACGACAATATTATCCTTAGGACATATAACGACCAGTTATCAATGTGCACTGCATTGGAGAACATTAAGTTATTATAGTGCATATATTATTTAAATTGATTTGTATAATTTTACTTACCCATTCAAGTAGGCTCCTAGGTAGACATGTTTATGTGAACTCTGCATCCATTTCTTAATATAGTCTTCGGATTCAAATTATGATTACCCAAATCTCTGTATGGACTGTGGCTCAAGGAATCCATACAAAGAGACATTATCCAATTGCAGACTTAAGTCATTCATATGCCTAATATTTTGAAAATAAGGTAAATTGTGCATTCGTTTAAAATAATTAGTTATGTAATGGATTGTAATGTAAAGTGACTTACATAATCCACATTTGTAAACCAAAGATGTTGAGACATTGACAAGGAGAAGTGCTCATTATACGCCCCAAACAAAGTAGTATCCCACGACACTTGCATGGCCTGAGGAAAAGCTGCAGGATAGTCAATGTGATCTGCTATAGGGGATCATCATCAGGTTCATGCTTATGTACAGGTTTTGTTGGTCCATGTTTATCCTACACAGTTAATAAACATAAGTCAATGATAATCAAAACTTTATTTGTACATAATCCTTTTTAAATTATAATAAACATAACAAAAGGAAATATTTTTTCCGAAATAGGTTGTACAAGATGTGTTGGCCAAACAAGGAAGGTGTTAAGAGCCTACCTCACTAATTGAACCTCCTTAGTGGGTACAGGGACGCTTGCATCAGCATCTCGAACTTCCTCAATACCCACCTTCACCTGATCATTTGCCAAAGGGACATTGTGCATGGTTGTCGACCGCTAATAAAGTCTTCCAAGGGCAACTAGGCGGGGAAGGATTGTCATCAACACACAATCCACGCTTGTCTGATGCACCCGTGTATGGGTCCTGCCCGAGGGATCGACACAGCTTTCCTTTATGCTGACATGGGCAGTAGAAGGACCAACCTCAGGAGGCGGTATGAATCCCTGCGATTGCATCTGGGACTGTATTTGGCTGAATGATAAAACTAGTTGTCGATTTACTTTTTCAATGATCACCTACTCCAGCTTGTCCCTGATATTCTGTTTGAGGCAATCCAACTCATCTAGCATGATTGATGTAGATGTCCAGGAGCTTGCTGAAGCCAATCCAAAGTGTTGTTTGATTGTCACTATGACTCCAGCAGCACGAACACGACTAGAGTGTTCTGGTCACCCTATGGCAGCAGTCAGTACATCCCGACCTCTATGGGCAACAAAACTACCCCGTGTACACTGGTCTTACAGGGTATTCTGCAATCAACAAAATATTGCATGAGTTTTCAATTTTGTTGTTTTTTATATATATAATGACGGTTGAAATAAAACATTAACTTACAATCCTTTTTGCAATTTCATGTGCCGCCTCAGATGTCATCTCTTTTGATTTTTTTGTGCGAGCCATCTTCCACTTCACGTGTCGTCTTACAAGAGATGGAAGATGAACGATTGCTTCTGTGCTCCCAGATAGGGTTGCTTCCTCCAAACATTTCTTTTGTTTTCCTCCATTAACTTTTGTTCTAATAAATCATAACCACCACGAGACAACATGTGAGGGGTAGTGTTTAGTTTCTGGATGCCCTGAGCCTTAGTTCTAACAGCCTATCACAATTACATAGAAACTTGCCAACAAAAATGCACTTGGAGGAAATGCAAGTTAATTGTTTTATTCATAAACAATTGAAGTCAACCAACTTTCCATGAAGGGTCTCTACGACTCTGACAATATTTGTTCCACTTTTCCTTGTTAATACAGTACTTCTTGCATACAGTGTCATCATCCTCCTCCTTGCCTTGTGCCAGAGCCCATTTGGAGGTCAAATCTGACTTAAACTACCTCCATCGCTCTCCTACCGTCTGAAGGATTTTCTTCTTCGTCCTTTGGTCGGATGCTTATGGTATATCAAATTCATCATTTTAGGGAACGTTAGTAAAACCAATTACAATAACATTAAACATTTAATTCAAATACCTTAATGTCCTCCCAAATCAAATCTTTATAAGCTGCAGAAACTTCTTTCTAGTGGGACGATAATTCCTAAATACGTCCTTAATTTCTTTTTGTGGGACGATCAGCCTTCCCAGTGGCAGGATCCACATAAATCACTGGTCTCTCGACACCGATGGGTATGGTAGCCAATGATCTCAGTCGTGTTTCTTTTCTAGTCTTCTTTGACGTAGACAACGAAGGTACTGACTCAGGAGGAGGAGGGGAGCTCGGTGCTATAGTCATGTTCCTGTTAAAAAACAACATTAATTAAAGTCAAGTCACAAGTATAGTAAGTTATGAAATTGTAAATGTGGAAACAAGTAAATAAAAAAATTACATTAAACGATGTTAATTAATTCTCCTTCATCATGATCATTACGATTTGCATGGACATTGTCAACTTCTTCTTCTTTGTTAATGTTAGTCATTTGTATCTACAAAGGAATGAGACCAGTATCAAGGGCTGAATTATCATCTTCAAGATTAATACCAATGATTTTTCCATGTAGATCTACTGACCACCTTTCATCACTAGGATCTTGAACATAAGACACTTGTTTAGTTTGTTTTGCCATGATGAAAGGCTCATTCTGATAAGCTAGCTTCTTAAGATCAACCAAAGTAAATCCAAAATCATCGGTTCACACACCGATAATGCTATCAACCCACTTACACTTGAAAACACACACAGTGAATTTAACATAATTAAGCTCCCAGATTTCATCAATGACTCCAAAGTAAGAGATGGACGCCAAATGGGGATTGTGGTCATGCACAGTAGAAAAATGTTGGGATTTAGCCCTAAGACTAACCCCATTGTTTTTCATTATACTCTTGTCATCTTGTTCTCTGGTGTAAAATGAATACTTGTTGATATCGTATCCCTGCCAAAGATTGTATCTTAAAACCAATTTAGGAAAGTCTTGTTATGCTCTTTCAAAAACCTATTCTTGGTCATTTTTGGGTTACTTTCCTTCACTAAGGCTTCGTGGCGAACAATCTATGGCAAGACTTCCTTACTGTTATTTAGTATATACAAATGAGCTTGTTGCAATTCCTCTAGACTAGGATTTATAACAAGCAACCCTTGTGAACCCTTACCTCGCACTCTCTCGTCATGCTGAGATTTGGGAAGCCCAATAGGGTTTTCCTTTTCAATGTACTCTAAACAAAATTCAATAGTTTCTTCTATAATGTACCATTTCGACAATGGATGCTTCAGGACGGTGTAGATTCTTTGTATACCCTTTTAAGATCTTCATGTATCGCTCACCTGGGTACATCCACCGTAAATAAACGGGACCACACAATTTAATTTCCCTCACCAGATGACAATTATATGACACAAGATAATTGCAGCCTTGTCTTTCAAGTCATCTAACTTTACAAGGTTGATGTCTTTGCTACAAATGGCATTGAAGAAAAAGCACATGCGAGTTATGGCATGCCTGACTTTGTTACGCAAGATGTCTCAAATCACCACGGCTAACAGTTGTTGCATCAAGACATGGCAAGCATGAGACTTTAAGCCAACTAGTTTAAGATCTTTAAGCTGCATAAGGCTCTTAATATTTGAAAAGTATACTTGTGGCACTTTGACACGATGCAGACACTGACAGAAACTTGTCTTCTCCTTTCTTCACAAAGTGTGACTTGCTGGAGGCAAGTATATTTTCTTACCATCAACTCTTGGATGTAACTGGTCACGTGTACCCATCTCAGCTAGATCTTGATGAGTATTCAAACTATCCTTTGTCTTTACTTGAATGTTAAGAAGCGCATCGATGACACCGTCACACTCATTTTTCTCTACATGCATAACATCGATACAATGTATAACATTTAGATCAAACCAGTATGGAAGATCAAACAATTTCGACCTCTTCTTGCATATGCAAGTTTGACTTTTTAGCTTCTTTTGGGTCTTTCCAAATGTAGTATTTATGTCCTCAACCCCTCAAGAACCTGCTCACCAATTAATGGTATCGACACACTTTCATGTTCTTGACTTCCATTAAAAGCTTTTTTCAATTGACGGTAAGGGTAATAAGGTTTCAAAAAATGTCGATGTCGAGTGTAAACTTTTTTTCTTCCATGTTCCAGTTGTACATAGCTCATGTCTTGTTCACAGATAGGGCATGCACGATGACCCTTAACACTGTATCCACTCAAATTCTTGTATGCTAGAAAGTCATTAATGGTACAAAATAGCATTGCATGCAACTTGAATGTCTCATTTCGATACCCATCAAACACGGCAACCCCCTAATCCCATAAATTTGTCAAATCTTCAATCAAGGGATTGAGACAAACATCAACGTCATTTCTTGGTTGTCTTGGGCCTGATATCATCATAAACAACATCATGTATTTTCGCTTCATGCACAATGATGGAGTGCTTTTAGTTAAATATTTTTTCTATCCTTTTTAGCTTATTTGACCTCTCTTGGACCTTTATTTTCCTATTCTAATTCAGTTTTTGTCTTAGGCAAGTAAGTGGGCTTAATTGCTAATTGTAGCGTATTTTTGGATTTTTGCTCACTTAACGTATCTGACTTGTGAAGGACCTATAGAGTGCTACCGATCTCTAAATGAAGAATTCTAGGAGTCCCTGAAAAGGTAACAAAAAGATCTACAAGTTTGCTAGAAATAGCCCGAGGCCAATTCTGTCAGTTGGAGGGTGATTTTGAGCTTCGAAATCGGAACCTCTGCAGTTGTAATTTGGCTGCGAGTTTTAATTTTGTTGGTGTAAATAGTAAATAATTAGAATTGATGGGTTTTGTTGATGACCCATTCTTTTCTTCAGACTTAGTCACTACATATTAGTGACATTGGACAGATTTTGACACACTCTTTCATTTTAATAAAAACAGTTTTACATTCCCTTCTTTTAAGTTTTTAGGATCAAAACCCTTGCTCTTATTTTCTCTCTACTGTTCTTCCTTGTTCTTCATTGTTCTTCATTTTCGTTGTGTTGTACTTCCATTTTCGTGCAATCATTCCATAGGGCTTTCACTGATGATGATCATGGAAGGCTAAATACTCAATCAATCCAAGGATCCAACCCAAGCACAAGGAGAATTTGAGTTCTGGTTTAGTATTTCGAATTCTATTTGAATGTTCATCTTCTTCTTCAATTACTATTATGTTTTCATGATTATGAATGCATTTAGGATTGAAAACAGATTAGGTTATGAATTCATTTCCTAATTTTGAATATTAATCACAAATTAATTGGATGATATTTCAGTTAGGGTTGCGGTTTCAATCAATTTAGGGGTTAAGTCGATTGAATTGCTTCTAATGAGATTGAATGAACTTTCATAATAGGATAAAATTTCTGAGAACAATGATGATTCAAATTGCTTGGTGAGGTGAATTGGATTGATGTTTTAATTCTGTTTTACATTACTTCTTTTGAAATCTGTTAGTTTCTGTGTTGCTCTTTTTAATTTTAGTATACGTTTTTGCAAGTTTTACTTACGCACACAAACTGTTTGATAAAATTCCCCCCTTACTGTTATTAGTGAATTGAAGCTAGAACCATATTGATTGTGTCTCTGAGTCGACCTAGGTTAATCTTGTGCCACAGAGTTAACGTAGTTAAATTGTTTTTGAGCGTAACGGCTAACGCGTATCACACAACCAAGGAGACAAGTTGTAAATGGCTAACAAAATAGGTCATGAACTGTGCTGAGTGCTTAAACTGCCATAGGGATTCATTCCATCATTGGCAAGTCCAAGGCTAATATTTCTTGGCTCTTCAGCAAATTCAGGATACAAACGATTAATCTTCTTCCACTGAGAGGAATCAGCTGGATGGCGGAGCATTCCATCATGGTTTCTCCCATTTTCATGCCATGTAAGGTCTTTTGCGTCATCTCCATTAGCAAACAAACACGTAAGCCTTGGAATGTTTGGAAGATACCACAACACCTTCGTTGGGGGCTTTTCCTTGTGCCATCGTTACTGCTACACTTGTCATCATTCTTCACTTTGTACTGTGATACCCCACAGCTGGGCATTTATGCATTTCTTTAAACTCATGTCTGTATTGTGTGCAATCATTAGAACATACATGAATTTTCTAATACTTCATATCCATCGAACACAGTATCTTCTTCGCCTGATAATAACTTTTTGGCAACATGTTTTCCTCTGGAAGCATATCTTGCACTACCTGAAGCAATAAAGTGAAGCTTTTTTCAATCCACCCATATTTGGCCTTAACATTAACCAGACTTCACACGGCTGACAACAGCATTAAAGATTTCTTGCACCTCAGATACAAAGGCTTCTTCGAATCACTTTCCAATGATCATACATAGGGGCATGTGCTTGCTGAAAAGACTGTTATTCAAGATCACTAATCATATCCTCTAATCGATCTCCCATTTGTACATCAACCGGTTCATTTTGGGACCCCTTGTGCATGTTTGTCAATTCACCATGTGATATTCATGCCGTATAATTCTTCTTAATCCCATCACACAAAAGATGTTCCCGTATGTCATCTAGTGTTTGTCATCTCCCATTCAAACAAGTTATACAAGGACACAAATATTTTCCATCCTTATCCGGTTGACTTCTTTTGGAACCAAATTCCAAGAAATGTTCAACGTCTTCCTCATACTCAGCGCTCATGCAACTTGCATTCATCCAACTTCGATCCATCTTAATAACTTTGTGATACTCACAGCTATTTCATGCATGAAAACCTCACTTTTTCATTAAAGGTATGACCTTATCCCATTCAGGAAGTCATTTTTTTATAGTAGATTCATATGTAAGGTTAAGCCTATTTTCTTATATTTGACAAAATTTCGCCAGCATTTCGCATTGATCTCCAAGTACACGACATGAAAGTGGTGACATGAATTTCACCACAATCAAGTATGCACCCGAAGAATAAAGTGAAATGCATTGCACCAGAATTTCATCAAATTTAAGAAAATAAACTTAACCTATACATATGAATCTACTATAAAAAAATGATTCTTCCCAAATTGTCCAAATGGAAAATTCAAGAATCAATTCAACGATTAATCCAAACTTTCCGGAAGAATCATTATATTGAATCTCAAACGGGAAACTAATTGTCGCTCATAATGAACATTAATTGTATATATAAAGCAATAGTCATTAACCACATTCAAAAAATTATAAAAGCATTCGTAAGACAAAAGAGCCTAAAAAAGGTAAGAAACACATTCGTACTTGTGATGATGATCTCTGTGAAATCTCCAACAATGAATGTCGTGTCGACGATGCAAATGGGAAAAGGAAAAGTGCCTACAAGTTACATTGAACATTAATATATATACCTTATATAGACAAATGATAGAAGATTCACTTATATAGCATTTGCCAGGGATTCAAAAGTCATTTATTATATACTTGCCCAACCATTGAAGAGAAATCATTTGAATAGAAAATGTCACTAACACTAATCTCTTAATTGCGGTATTTGTAAGTATATATGAGAATTTGACTCTTAATTGCACCAAGGATTAAATTTAAAAAATGTAGAACATGGACATTAAATCACACACATATTATTTAATTGATTTCAAAATAAAAGCACTAATAAGCTTATATAGTCTAAAAATAACAAGGAAATACAAAAATAAAATTTGTACTAATAAACTAATAATTGTATATATAATCTGAAATTTATATAGGGTATTCTATGCTAAACTGAGGCCCATTTGCATATAAAAACACTCCCTCAAACAAGTGAATGGATGTCCATCATTATTAGCTTGCAAATAAGATATCAGAATCATTATGTTGGAACCCTCTTGGTGAATACATCCACCAATTGAAGTGGCTGATAAAAAAAAATCTACCAATTGAAGTCTCAAAAGGGATAGAGCCATCACCTTGAGGATAAGGTGAAACTTCAGGGGTGGAGTATGGATAGGTAATTCTTGGTTAGATAGTTTGTTAGTGAGTCAAGTAGGTAATAATGTATATAAATAGGAAGAGAGAGTCATTCATTGGGTGGGAAATTAATAGGAAGTGTGGAGAAGTGCCAAAGTACTATCAAATTAACCTCAAGAAGCGTATTCAACGATTCATTAACTGTAACTATGCGGAGAAAATAAAAGTTCTTCACTTCCTTGAGCATTTTCATCTCTCTCTCTCTCACCAATTGATTATATCATATTCTAATACAAACATTAGCTGATCCATGTGCTTACGTAAGATGTACAAATAGAGGGTTAACTTATTTGAGAGGATGGGGCACTGAACTCTATTGAACCACTGAACCCTGAGGTGATAAGAAAACTAAATATATGATGATATTGTATTAACTTCCACAATTCATTTTCTTCATCACACCACAAAAGTGACAAAACTAAACACATTATAAATGTTATAGTAGGGAGGCAGTTGCTAGGACAATAATAAACACTAGCATGGCATCCACCTTTATCATTTAATTTTTATTCATAAATTTTCTTGTTACATAATTACATTCTACAATTCTTTCTGAAAGGCGTAGAATGAATTTAAACACAATGTGGTGTTTGCAAATGCTACTAGATGTCAAGCTAATTGTGTTCCCTGACCTCAAAATGGTGACCAAATACATAAGTGTGCATGTTTGAAAATCTAGTACAAAATGGCTTGAATCTCCATTGGAACGTGTGTCATAATAATTTTATATGCAAATCAGACATACATTGGTAATTGGAATATCATTTGGGAATTAAAATGATGATTTAATGTTGGGTCTGATGCCAGTGACTACACTTACTATGGCTTGTCCATAATGCACTAGCACGATCCATTGTGCATAGCATTAGATAGTTTTGTATGTATAATTATGGAACATGAAAAAAATGGGAGAGATAGAGATGCAGAAGAGTGGTGTGGTGTTGGTGGGGACTGTGTAGTACCGAGGAATGATGCAGACTGGACAAAAGAATGGATGGCAACAACAGTAGTAATAGACAATGTAACTTTCCGGCAAGGTTATGCCAAGCATGGATGCAAAACATAAAATGACATACATATTACTCTACAATCCACACAATGGAATCTTTGACCGAAAGAAAAAACAATAATAATAGGAAGCTAAAAAAGGATCTATTCATCATTCCACAAGAATGTTTTCATCTAGTTCAAATTAAAATATCAAAACTCAAATACCATATGACATCATCAACACAAATACTATATGAACACATATATTCTCATAGTAGTAGCAACATTTTTCTACAAGAATAACAAAATCGTGTAAGGTAACTTGAGGAGAAGAAGATAATAAGGAAACCTGAAAGTGGTGGCGGTGGCGACAAAACCTCTCAACCGGCACCGACAACGACAACCTAGGGCAGTTACGATGACAAACACGCGCAGTCATGACCAACGATGATAGGGTTTGGGCTACGATGACGACCATAAGTATGACTAACATAGCGACAGGGACAACGAGTGGATAGGCCTTTCAACATGAAGATAGGGTTTGGGCGTGCGCAACATAGAATGATTTGAATGTGAAGGACAACATTTGGGAATAACTTATAATTAGGGTCAACATCAATTTTTTAAAAAAACCAATGTTAACATAAGTACGTTAACATTAGTTTTTTCATAAATCGATGTTAACATGATTATGTTAACATCGATTTTCCTAAAATCGATGTTAAAGTTGTCATCTTATTTACAAATGTGCCACCACGTTTTGGTTAACATCAATTTTATCAAAAATCGATGTTAACCAGGTGACATTGAATGACTATTTTTTAGTAGTGTAAAACCAATGAAATCTTAATCAAAATCCAAATGAGTTATGCTGACTTTGTGGAGCTATTTTTTGGAAAGCAAGTAGTCATTAGTGTTAAGAAATTATAGGAGAATACTCACCATGATCAGAGTTTAGGTTTGGAAGTTGTTCACCAAGGTGATTTAGGGAAACCTTAACTTTCCATTTCAATTCAAGGGGACCAAATTAAGCAACATTTACTTTATGGAGCTATTTTTTGGTGAGCAAGTAAGCATCAATGCTAAGAAACTAAAGGAGAAAATCACACATCGGTCAGAGTCCTAGTTTTGAAGTTGTGCATTAAGGTGGTTTAGGGAAACCTAACCTCCTTATAAAATTTAACAATAGCAATTAAAACAAGACACTTGTTGACTAATCATTAATTTCCTTATTGCTTTATTTGCATAATGCATAAAAACTAAAAGGCTAAATAGGTTCAATTTAGTCTTGTTATCTAAATTTATTTTTGAAGTTGGATCTAATCCTCTAATTTTTAAAATTGATTCAATTTGGTTTTATTGTCTAATTTAAACTAATGATGCTAGGCAATGAACTTGGCATGTCACATCATCGCACTTTGTAACAATTTAAAATGATACTAAGTGATTTTTGCATGGTGGCAATACTATGGTAATTTAATACTATTTATTTTAATATATATATATATATTTTTTTTTAAAAAAAAAAATTGTACTTAATGAGGTTCTAAAACTGTCAATATATTAATTAGAGCATGGTTTGATAGTTGCATGCTAACTCATCTGCCAGCTTATGGCGCTCAATACACATGGACTAATGGCAGGAGAGAGGTTCTTCTCGTATTGACACGCATCTTGATAAATCTATTTGCAATTACGAGTGCCTTGCTTTTTGGCAATCTATAGTCTATTGTACCTTATGATAAATCTTAAATGACGGATCATGCATATGATTATAAAATACCAAATAACAATAAATCAGAGTTGTGATTGTTTGTACCTTGTTGGACCATTACTAAATCGAAGAAAAGCTGGAGAAGTTGAGGGAACAAGATGCCAGAGTCTTCCTCTCTATTGGATATTCAGATATTGGCAGCCTTCAGCGATGGGTGCATTATGGCTCATCGGACTTAACCCCACTATATATAGGTTAGAGAGGGGACCTAGCAAAAACCTAATCAACAGTGTGTCTGATGGGTCCACCCATCATAGAAGCCCAGTCAAACACTAATGCCTACACTGCTGCCCAACTAGGCCCAATACCAAAAGATGCTATAAGCCCAACTCAACATGATCACAATGGACCAACCAAATAATACAAATTGGAATATCCATTAACCCAATTAATTTAAAATACAAAACTAATTAATTAATGTTGCCCACATAAAGGAAAATTTCTAACATTCTCCTACTTGGGCTATATTAATTAACTTAATATTATTTTAAAAATCATTTTATTTCAAAACGACTCTATTAGGTTAATAACTGAAAATTCATCTTACATGGCCACAATTTCGAAAAACAATATTCCAATTCTAGCATCTCAAAATGATTCAATCCAACATAACCCCATCATAGGAACATAGCGATCAGTATACCGAAAATATCATAGCATATGACCTTTCATACTCACATACAATGAGTATTACATCTTCATGAATCATGGCCTAATAGTGTAATAAGAATTAGTGTCAAAATATGATCAACAATATAACACACTAATTCTTATTGGTCCTCAATGTAATTTCTCAACAACATGAAATTACATTAGTGCAATTTCCAAGCAACATGAAATTACATTTTTTCTGATGCAATTTCTCAACGAAATGAAATTACATCATTGCAATTTTCTAAACAACATGAAATTGCCTTTTCAATCCAATTTCTTAACAACATGAAATTGAATTAATGCAATTTTCAAACGACATGAAATTGCTCAGGTTAAATAAAACAACATGTCACAATACAACATAAGATCTCAAAATTTGTGACATCCAGATATCTTTAAGCTCACGACATGCTTAAAGATATTATGTCATACATATATTTCTCAATCGACGGGAGAAAAATAATAATTATGATCATCAATAAAATTCAAACAAAAGTCACAAAATAATTATCAGTTTGCATACAAAAGTGACTCGACAAGCAATCTGAATATAACTCTCACTGATCAAAGGAATCGAAAGAATCTAAAACATTCAAAAGCAAGCCTCTATAACTCCCACTAATTAAGCTCACTACATGAATATAAAATATTCTTGTTCTACACACAAAAAAGTTATCGAAAATTCTTTCCTATCAAAAATATTTATAGGAAAGGCTTTTGTTTCATTCAATAAATCAAAATCTTATTGAAAAAATAAAATGTCATCTACATAAAGTACTAAGAAATTATATTTACTCCAACTTACTTTCATGTAGATGAATTAGTCAAATGTATTTAAATTAATTTAAAGGAATTAACAAAAGATTCACTGCTAAGTCAAAATGAATGCATTAAAATAAACTATAAGGCAAAATACAACTTTTAACAAAGCAAGTCATTACAAAAAGGCCAGTAAAACAGTACATCCCTTTTGGATAGAATGCACATACCAACGTTTAAACCAAGGACAAAGCCTCATATAAATAAATCAATGAGCATACACGGGTTTCAGAGAACTATCCCCTTCGGGCAGACAGATCACCTAGACCAATGCACCTCCAATAACTTTATTATAGACAAGCTTCTAATTAAAACACACAACAACCCCTTTTGGGCAGGAAATTGCATGAAATAACCAAAAGCATTCTTCAGATTTACAAAGAAATTTCCATGACTAATAAATTTGGGCAACAACAAAATTATTTATATATCATAAACCCCCCTTTGGGCAGGGAATATAATATACAAATATTTTCCATTACATGAAGATTTAAACAACAAGGAGAATTACAAATAATTATAAAAATTCATCCCCTTTGGGCAGACAAACTTTAAATTATAAATATTTTTATAAATATTTCTCCATAATTCCACATGTAATTTAAAAATAATTTATCCCATTTGAAAATAATATATCAACAACAATGCCCATCAACATGAAACACTTCACAACATGTTTTTCAAAAAACATGAAACACTTCACAATGTGTGTTTCTAACAACATGAAACATTTCACAACATGTGTTTCTAGCAACATGAAATGCTTCACAATATACATGTGTTTTTAGAAATCAAATATAATAGTCTAAAATTTATAGCACCAAATGTGAATCAAAATTCTAAAAGTAAGATATTAAATCATGGACAAGTAATCTTCCACAAAAGTGAAATAATCCAAAAAAACAACTATTGGAACAACAACCGTACCAGTTTCATGAATTTCAAAACTTAAACAGTACATGAATAGTACTAAGGACCAAAAAATTATAAAACGTAGAGGCTTAATCAAAAGTGTCAATCTACGTTAAAAAAAGAGACCCAATCCAATGGAAAATAATAATTCATTGATTTCACAACACCAAGTGTTTCACTAAAATCCAAAAGTGAAACTATAACTGAATGTTCTAATGGATTTCAAGAATCAATAAATAATAATACCCAAATATGAATATACAATTCACACTAACAATCCAAAATATTTCGAAAATGAAAATCAATCAAAACAAACTAATAATTTCAGCCAGCCACTAATTTTTTTTTAAAAAAATAATAGCTAACTTCGCATTAGTTGAAACAACAAACACAAAAGATAATAACCAGGAAAATAATTCATGTTAGCATTGAATAAAATAATTCACTAAAATTCTAAAAGACATCATTCCGAAAGTGTATTCCACAAAAGATGCATAGTTAAAAAAAGAGTTCTCAAAAGTCCAAAGTTTATAAATTGTGGAACCTATCCATGTAAAACTATTTCTTATAAGTGACATAAATAATTCCAGACATATGCAATGAATATAAAATTCAAAAAATGATACCTAATGCTCACTTACTAATAACTAATAAATGATAATACTAACTCATCTTTGGTGTTCAAAAATAAATATAAGTATTCATACTAAGGTGAACAAACCATGAAACATTGTTATTCACACCATCAGAAAAATTTTAAAATAATAAGTGAAACCAAAATGGGGTCCAATTCACACAAAAAAATATGTCAATATCCGAAAATAGGGTCCAAAATATCGGAACATTAAGCCCATGTAAGTGTGAAAACAATGAAACCAACTCATTTATATAACAACGTGATAAATGCTATATCTTAGTGAAAATCGGATTACATTTGAAGCATTTATCTTGTGTTTTAATTAAGAATATCTGTCAAAAATTGCCCTAATCTAGTTAGTTTATGTTAAACACGTAGTAATTATATGTCTCGAAGATTCATTCAAGTTTTATTTTTATTTTGCTAGCATGCGAGGACTTCTGAAGCTTTCGAAAAATAAAAAGCAAGCAAAAAGGGACCAAAAAGCAAACCTAGGAGGTGCAGAAAGCAAATCAGACCCAAAAATGACTCATAACAGCAAAATTGGGGGTGCAGAAAGCAAAATCAGGCCCAAAAGCCCACCAGAGTACCTTTAACTCGCCCAAGCGAGTTAATATAGTGTATTTTGCTCGCCTGGGCGAGCAGAAACAGCAAATGGGCCACTTGAAGGCCAAGTGGACGTGCAAGTGGGCTGCAAGTTGCATTTAACTCGCCCAAGCGAGTATTTCATGAAGAAATTGGTC
>PYAF01003710.1:88626-100806 GCA_007407185.1 Glycine tomentella
TTCCGTTTCTTTTAAATTTACGTAATTTCTAGTAATCTACAATCACATGCAACTTCGTTCAAACTCACTGTATATAAACTATTAAACTGTTAAAACTGAATTTGAATTAACTGAGTAAAAATCAAGTCCCTGTGGAGACGAACTTTTATAAATTTTGTAACTTACAACGACAATTGGTACGCTTGCCAAAAGTCTAACACAACGCAATGCCGCAATAAGGCTTGAACATATAGTATGGTATAAACAATACCAATTACAAAATCCATATTAGTTAGCCATGTTTATTCAAATATGAAATAACACAGAAACTAAGGGCAAGACTTTAGCACTTTAAGCTCACATATACTAAACATTAGCAAATAGCAATTAATTCGTGAGCACAAAGATAATAATAAATGACAGTAATTCCCTTATTAAAGTGAAATCAGAAATTAATTCACTAATAAAGCCAATATTAGGCACAATTTCTGGCTCTCCAAATTCATGCAACAACAAATGCACAAGACTTTAATAATTATTTCATGGAAATTGAAACTTTGAAAATAACTTAAAATTTTCACAAAAAACAAAAGCAACTTGCACCACATTGTCAACAAATTCATTGAAACTAAAACTTCATGTTTACGAAATAATTTTGTTGAAACTAAAACAATTCATCATATAAGAATAGTGAATCAAAATTCAAATCATGAACATTATCATGAAACTAAACAAAATTGAAATAATTATCAGCAATAAATAAATAAATTATTCATGAGCAATAACAAAAACAATTAAATATCATAAACTCTCCTTTGGAGAGAGAATATAATATATAATTATTTTTCATCATATGAAGATTTAATTATATATCTCCATAATTCCAACATAAAGGCGTCACATGTAATTAAAATCAGTTAATTCCCTTTGGGTAGATAAACAATATTTAATTACATGTTCCTATCAATAAAATTTATCCTCATGTAATTTATTATTATATTTAGAAACCCCACATTGGGCAGATAATTAACATATAATAACTACAGATAATAATTAACATACAATAATTATTAAAATAACAATAACAGTTCATGAACCAAACATGCTTAAACAACATGAAACACTTTTCTAATATGTGTTTCTAGAAATTATTGCATTTGCCAATCAAGAAAAATTTCACTTATTGTTAACCATAATTATTAAAATTGGGTACTAAAATAATAATTTTGCATTATATTGAGTTAAATATGAATACACTAAAATATCACCAAGGAGATAACAAAAGAGAAAATGAAATCCAAAAGCAAAATAAATGGGTTCATAAGAAGATGTGGTCCATTTTTTTTCTTTCAATCCAAACACCAGCACTCATTAATAGTTACACAACCCAAAAAAAATAACAACATGTAGCTACAGCACGTCCACAATTCACTATAACTAATTCAATATAAATACGTGATTATAATTGTTTGTGATTATAATTGTCTCCAACTGGTGCAATTATAAGGGAAACCATAATTATAATTGCAAGTGATTGATAGGTCAATCACTTTTATCTCTTATAGATAAAATCTGTACTGAGTTCCCTACTTTTAAAACTAACAAGGCACAAAGATTTAAACCTGTATAATTTTATTATAAAATAAATGGATTTAAAATTTCAATAGCAAAAGACGTGGTCCACATAATATATCAACTGATTTAAAATTTCTATAGCAGAAGATGTGGTTCACATAATGTACAGTCCAAAATAGTAGAATGACACGTGGACACGTGGCCACCTTCCATGTCAGCCTGGTCTCATTAATAGGCGCTTATTCAGCCTCTAGGTGCAAGCCTGGACATAATGTCCGGGTTCCTTGTCAACACTGCTACAGGAGCATGGACAGGCGACCCTCTACAGGGACATCAGTAATATTCTCTCTCCTCGTTAACTGCCTATCTTTATGCAAGGATATTCAAATAGGTGTAACCACCTTATCTTATCATATCTCAACAAGTTATCTACTAATTGTTACTTATCTACAAGTAACAATATATCTACAAGGTACACATTATCTATTATTCAAATTAAGATAACTGCCTGCTATTGTCTGTTACTATTATCTTCTCAACAGATTATCTATAAGCAAAGGCCCAAGGCCCACTCCACGCTATAAATACAACCCTCCAGGTTCTCTCTACACACCTTACACTCCATTCTCACTTCCAATCCACTCCGGATTTACTCTACACACTTCACTACATCTCTCTCTTATATATACTTGAATGCATTACTCAAGTTCCTTATTCTCCATATGTTAGGCTGAGTCCACACTTGGTCATCTTTACAAATTTAATGTTCTGACTTGACCCTCCATAAACTACCATGACGAACTCTGACACCATACGGCAACTCCAGAACCGCATAGCGGAGATGGAACGCAGACACCAGGAAGAAATTCAAAGGTTGAAAGCTGATCACGATGAAGCTCGAGTGAGACATCCTCGAGAGGACGAACGCACTCACACCACCAAAGAAGAATAGACACAAGACGAGTCACACCCTCAACAGCCCTCGCAACCTCGACAAACTGTTGACCCTCCAGGAATCTGTAGTTTAATGCAGGGATACCGGAGGGAAAGGCACAACACTCGCCGTAATTTGCTTGTCGATCGTATCAGGGAGATCGACATCCCTGTCGGTTGGAAACCTCTACAATTAGAGAGGTATGACGGAACCACCGACCTGGACGAACACCTCAATGCCTTCTTTTCGCAGGCAAATCTTTACACTAATAATGACGCCATATTGTGTCGCGTATTCCCCACGTCTTTGAAGGGGGCTGCGCTAACATGGTATGGTGATCTACCTGAACAGTCAATCGACAGCTTCGACACCCTTGTCAAAAAGTTCAGTGCCCAATATGCTACAAGCCAAACTCATAGGTTGACATCTGCTGCATTGGCAACTTTGCGCCAAGCCGACAATGAACCTCTTCGTAAGTTCATGGAACAATTTTCACATGTCGCCTCTCAGATTAGGAATCTCAATCCTGAAGTAGCACTGCATTCCATGATGCTAGCCTTACAACCTGGTAAATTCGCGGATAGTCTATGCAAGAAACCTCTTTCTAGCATGGACGAAATATGTGAAAGAGCCAAAGGCTATATCCAGATGGAAGAAATGTCAAAGTTCCGTAACGAGGTAAGACAGGCAGTACACAAGCGTGATAAACATGAAGTACCTATCGACCCTCGACGGAATAATAAGAAGCATAGGTCGTACAAGCCACAACTTATCTCCAAAGGACCCAGATTCAAGAAGTACACTCCCTTGACGGTCAACCAAGCCATGATCATGGATGAAGCGTTCAATACGGAAGTCCAGGTAACCTTACCCGCTCCTTTAAGAATTGGAGGACACCCTAATAAATATTGCAGGTATCATCGCGGCACTGGACACAGTACAGAAGATTGTGTCGCTTTAAAAGATAAAATTGAAGAACTCATCCAAGCAGGGCACTTGTCAAGGTTCATAAAGAAACCTGATAATCCCCCTCCAGTACAAAGACAAGAGGAGCGACGAGAAGATCGCTTCAGGAACAATAACAGACGCATGGATGATGCAGAAGACAGAAGGAGGCAAAGACCACTACAGCCCGGACGCGAACGTCAACCCCCTTGTCAACAAGGAGAAGATCCCAATCAACACATTCGCGGTGTAATCCATACCATCGCAGGGGGCTTCTCTTACAGAGGATCGTCTAGTCAATCTCGTAAAAGACACCTGCACTCCATCAGAGATATTGACATTAATTCCATCAATAGTCTTCCAATGCGAAGTTTGCCTCCTATCACTTTTACGGATGCCGACTTCAAAGGAATCAATCCCATCCATCAAGACGACCCTATGGTTGTGTCCCTCATTATTGCCAACTTCAAGGTGAAAAAAGTACTTATTGACCAGGGTAGTTCAACTGACGTTTTATACTTGAAGACCTTTCAGAAGCTGGAAATTTCATCATCAGCAATACAGCCTTGTTCAGAACCTCTCCTAGGCTTTGCAGGAGAGAGAGTTGACACACTGGGATATGTCGACCTAATGACCACTTTCGGTCAGGGTCTGCTATCCAGAAGTTTCACAATCAGGTACAACATAGTAGATGCCGATACATCCTACCTTGTCCTGATAAGTAGGAAGACATTAAATGAGTTGGGGGCTATAGTCTTTACCCTCACTTAAAAATGAAATTTCCTACGGCAACGAGAGAAATCGTCACCATAAAGGCAGACCAAAAGCAAGCCAGACAGTGCTATGTTGAGAGCCTTAGAGTGGCACCATATCCTCCTAGCAGACAGCCGGTCAGACATGGTACCACTTCTGGGGGTACCACCCAGGTAATGAATATCGATAAAAATTTGTTTTCTTCTACACTGACAGTATTTGTGGCCCGTGATAGTCAAGCCTTCGACGTGGATCCGCGCGATGACAATGTCGACAAAGGACCAAAGCCAATCGAAGAGCTAGTTAAGCTACAACTAGGTCCCAAACCCAGACAATGCATGCAGCTTAGCAAAGGGCTCACCAGCCACGAATACAGGCATATAGCTGATTTGCTCTAGAAAAACGCATCACTATTTGCTTGGCAACCATCTGACATGCCTGGCATTGACCCCAGTGTCATATGTCACAGTTTAGCCATATGTCCACAAGCCAAACCTGTTGCACAAAAAAAGCGAAACATGGGAGAAGAACGACGAAAGGCGGTCAAAGAGGAAATCGACAAATTACTCAAAGCCAATTTCATCAAAGAAGTCAGGTACTCTACATGGCTCGCCAATGTTGTCATGGTTAAAAAAGCCAGTGGCAAATGGCGCATGTGTACAGACTTTACAGATCTCAACAAAGCATGTCCCAAGGACGCATACCCGTTACCTAACATTGACAGACTTGTAGATGGGGCATGCGGGTTCCACATCCTAAGCTTCCTAGACGCATACTCTGGTTATAATCAAATCAGAATGCATGCTCCAGACGAAGAGAAGATTTCCTTCATCACCGAAGACGCTAATTACTGTTACAGGGTCATGCCTTTCAGTCTCAAAAACGTAGGGGCCACTTACCAACGACTGATGGACCGGGTTTTCAAAAAACAGATCGGACGCAACGTCGAGGTATACGTAGACGATATGGTTGTCAAGTCTTAGAGTGTAACCCAGCACGTAGCGGATTTAGAAGAGGTATTTGAGGAGATTCAGAATTATGACATGCGCCTTAATCCCGAGAAGTGCACATTCGGGGTAGGTGGCGACAAGTTCCTTGGTTTAATGATAACACACCGAGGTATTGAAGCCAACCCGGACAAGTGCTCAGCCATATTACAAATGCGTAGCCCGACCAGTGTCAATGAAGTTCAAAAGTTGAATGGGAGACTAGCCGCGTTGTCCCGGTTCCTCCCGAAACTAGCTGAAAAAGCAAAACCTTTTTATAGGTTACTCACCAAGACAATGCCATTCCTCTGGGATGACACTTGTGAAAAAGCTTTCATGACGTTCAAAGAGACAATCGCTGCACCACCTGTCTTGAGTCGAACTCAACAGAACACACCATTGCTCTTATACCTCTCTGCAACGGACGACGCCATCAGCTCAGCACTCATTCAAGAAGAAGGGAAGCGCCAACTCCCTATTTATTTCACCAACTGCATGCTACATGACACCGAGAAGCGCTATCAAATGATTGAAAAGATAGCCTTGGCATTGATCACCTCAGCCAGACGCCTCAGACAATATTTCCAAAGTCACCAGGTAATAGTTAAAACTAATTATCCTATTAAACAAGTACTCAGGAAACCAGAACTGGCAGGCCGAATGGTAGCATGGTCAATCGAATTGTCAGAGTTTGATATTCGATACGAGCCACGTGGTCCAATAAAGGCATAATTCATGGCAGACTTCCTAGCAGAATTTGTTGGGAAAGAAGAATTCACCCCGGACTGGTGGAACCTTTACGTGGACGGAGCGTCCAATGTACAGGGAAGCGGAGCACGCATCATACTCGAAGGACCTGGTGATGTGTTGCTAACACATCTTAGTTTTAGGATTAATTTGTTATAATTTAATTGAATAATTAGGAATATAGATTAGAATAGGCTAGTTTGTTATTTATATTCAATTTTACCTCATTCATTATCAAAAGCATGATTTCAGGGTAAAAAGAAGGAGAATCAAGCCAAAAAGAAGAAAACCCAACTGAAGGTCTCGCGCGGGTAGCGCCAAGTCCCGCGCGAGTCGCGCCATAGGCCCAGAACCAGTCACTCAGTTCGAACAAGTCACGCGATCAGCATGAAAGCTGCGCGACCAGCGCCATGAAGTCGAATTGCCCGCGCGATCAGCGCGGAATCCAGCGCGATCCGCGTGGAGAAGACGTTGTTTCCTTAATTTAAAAAGATTTGGTTCGAAAATTGGGAAGAAAAGGAGCTCTGTTACTGGAATTAAACCATCTTCAAGGCAATTATAAAAGAAGGCCTCTGGATTGAAGAAAAACACTCTTGGATAGCAATCGATAACCAATTGGAGAGATGAATACATAGAATCAAAGCTAGGGTTTGCTGCAGAATAATGTTTTCCATGATAGCTTTGGTGCTCTTTATGACTATGTCAGGCTAAATTTTGTATTGTGGTTAGGCCAAGAACCAATGTGAACTCCTCTGTAATTTAACTGGTATTGAATGAGATTACTCTAATTGCTTTATTTTACTCTGTTCTTCATTGTTATATTCTTTCTTAGAATTGGCCATTCTATTTAAGTTCTAAGGATTAGGATTCACAATAGGGATGTTGGAATTCTAATTTCTGACATGAGTAAGATAACAATTGTTCATTGCCTAGGGGTAGGGATGCGTGGTTGCAGAACTTTATAATATATTCTTTTAAATGCCTAGCTTGATAGAAATCACTAAGGGATTAGGGTTTTGATTCAGGTTAAAGGGTTAATTCGCCAAGGGATTAGGGATTAGCTAAATTAGAAAAGATTTATTCTCTGAGTAATCAGAAGCAATCAACTCTGATAACCAGTTAAGTGAAAGAGGCAGGAATCAAAGGGGATTGCGTCCTAATCACAATCATTTCATCCATTGGTTACAACTCAACTCATCTTTCCTGCGTTTTAAATTCTTTTTAATTTCTGTCATTTATTGAATCATTCAAATCTCAACACAACAAACAATTTCTTCAAAACAATTTCTTTTTCCTTCCAATTGCTTAGACTGCAAATTACTGTGAAATCAATATCAATCTCTGTGGATACGATACTCTACTTACCCACTTTATTACCTGAAACGAGCGGTATACTTGCCGTTTTCGCAACACCTGGCAACATCTCGTTGGAGCAAGCCCTTAAACTCAATTTTAAGGCTTCCAACAAACAAGCCAAGTACGAGGCACTCATTGCAGGACTCAAACTCGCTAAGGAAGTTGGGGCTCAATACCTGAGATGCTACTCCGACTCGCAGCTCGTCCAGGGACAGATAGCAGACAAATATCAAACCAAGGAAGCCATACTCCTCCAGTATTATCATCTGGCTAAAACACTTATCGACAGCTTCGAGTGTTTTGAGATGCATCACATACCCGAGAGAATAACACCCGGGCAAACTTGTTGTCCAAGCTAGCCAACTCTAAAAGACTGGACACCTCAAGACAATCATTCAGGAAGCACTCTAGAAACCCACCATTGAAACCTCAGTGGTAATGGCCGTTGAAGAACAGGAACCCAATTGGATGACCCCTTATAGGGATTTTCTCCTAAGGGGAATACTTTCGACAGATGAAAATGAGGCCCGACGACTAAAGCGGAAAGCTAGCTACTATGTCATCATTGACAATGAATTATTCAAAAGAGGGCTAACAGCACCTCTACTCAAATGTCTGGACAGATCACAGGCTGACTATGTCTTGAGAGAGCTTCATGAAGAAATATGCAGACTCCATACAGGAGGACGATCCTTAGCCACCAAGGTAGTACGAGCGAGATACTACTGGCCAACACTCAGGACGAACGCTTGCAATTTTGTACGCAGATGTAAAAAGTGTCAGGAATTTGCAGATATCCCACGGATTCCCCCCGATAACCTTCATACAATCTCTTCTCCATGGGGGGGCATGGATATCTTGGGACCATTTCCTAAAGCTCCTGGGATGGTAAAGTTTTTGCTAGTGGCCATCGACTACTTCACTAAGTGGATCAAGGCAAAGCCACTTCGGGAGATAACTGTCAGTGAGGTGGAAAGCTTCACTTGGAAAAATCTTATATGCAGGTACGGTCTACCCTATGTTATTGTCACGGACAACGGAACGTAATTTAAAGCACAGACCTATGAAGATTTCCTCACAAGACTAGGTATCAAACACTTAGTCACTTCTGTTGAACACCCCCAGACCAATGGTCAAGCAGAAGTGGCAAATAGAGTCATTCTTAAAGCCCTTCGTACTAGACTTGATAAGTCCAAAGGGCTCTGGAGGGAGGAACTACCCAGCATACTCTGGGCATATCATTGTACACCTCAAAGCACTACAAAGGAAACTCCTTTCCGCCTGACATATGGAACTGATGCCATGATCCCCGTCGAGATAGGAGAACCTTCAACTAGAAGGATACTTTTTTAGGAATAGTGCAACGAGGACAGTGTGAGGGTTGAGCTGGAAACCAGTGAAGAACTTCGAGACATAGCCAGAGTTAAAGAGGAAGCGGCCAAGCTCAGCATGACACGAAGACACAACTCCAAAGTACAGCCCCAAACTTTCCAACCAGGCCACCTAGTCTAGCGTGTCAGAGGGGAAGCCAGAAAGGATCCCCTTGCAGGCAAGCTTGGACCAAATTGGGAAGGCCTGTTCAGAGTTGTTACCAGCCTGGAGAACGGCGCCTACAAATTGCAGGACCTCAGTGGCAAAGACATCCCAAGAACTTGGAATGCCACCCACCTGAAGTTTTATTTCAGCTAAGAAGCTCAAGACCAGATGGTGTACTCTTTTTCCTATTTCAAGTCTTTTTTTCCCACTGGGTTTTTGTTTGAAAAGGTTTTAACAAGGCACATCTGAGGAATAAACAGAGGAAATATATGTATTAAAGACTATATCAATAAAACATATACCTCTTATTTTTTACTTATGAATGCTTGACAATATTATTGCTTGAGCATTTTCCCAGGTCCAGCCTCGACAAAGACCCAAGACCATGTCTTGGTAATTTGACCAGGGTCTGCCCTTGGCAAGTTTTATCAAAAACCAGGGCAGACACGTCCGGGTATTCTCCAAAGGTATGTAAAATTCTAGGGCTTCCCTAGTTGAACCTCCAGTAAAATCCAGGGCAGCCCCTTGGTTAGACATACAATCAGTAATTCTGATTTCCCGATTGACTACAAAATTCCAAGGTCCATCCTTGGTCCGGGGTCCGCCTCGGTGATCCGACCAAACTACGCAGAATCGTCCCGGTTCGTAAGACTAGAGTGTTGGTCGGCACAAAATTCCAAGGTTCGTCCTTGGTCTGGGGTCCTCCTCGGTGATCCGACCAAACTACGTAGAACCGTCCAGGTTCGTAAGACTAGAGCGTGTTCGGTGCAAAATTCCAAGGTCCGTCCTTGGTCCGGGGTCCGCCTCGGTGATCCGACCAAACTACGTAGAACCGTCCAGGTTCGTAAGACTAGAGCGTTGGTTGGCGCAAAATTCCAAGGTCCGTCGGGGTCCGCCTCGGTGATCCAACCAAACTACGCAAAACCGTCCAGGTTCGTAAGGCTAGAGCGTTGGTTGGCAACCCTGGAATCTGTCCTGGGTCATTTACAGGTTCGTAAACCCAAGCTCTGGTAGACCGTAAAGGTTCATAAACCCAAATTTTGGTCGACCTTCACCTTTACAGGTTCATAAACCCAAGCTTTTGGTAGACCGTCAAGGTTCATAAACCCAAGTCTTAGTCGACCTTCACCTATATAGGTTTATAAAATCCAAGCTAAGGAAGACTGTCAAGGTTCATAGACCCTAAAAGCTTCGGTCAACCCCTAAAAATCTAAGGTGGACACACCACTGGTTTACTCTCAAGCAAGCCCAAGACTGTGTCTTGATGAGTCCTGACAAAACCCAGCATGGACAACTCCACGGGTATCAAACTCGACAACTATAAGGTACAACTATGTCTACCCTCAACATATGTTATCCTTGTTATATTTTTCCTTGCAGGAATATACTTGACATAGAAACCAAGTAAGCTTTCTTGGTATCAATCTATGATATAAAATCCTAATGCGAAAAACCATACCATTAATCTGCATAGTTATCAACAATTCTTGATGACCCATAACTCTCGAAACTCAAGATTAATTTGCGATCAACTAATCTACCAAGGAAAAATGAGGTACTAAATGCTTCATTACAATGATTTCAGTGCTCATGACTTCTAGTGATGCAGGAATATGAGCCACAAAGAAATATTTTTAGCATACAAACGTCCAAGTGCATATTCTTGGTACTCTAACTCCTGTGGAACCTCGACATACGACACCATAGGATATTTCTGGTTTGCAGGAATAATTTTATTTTGCAGGATAATTGTCTAAAAACCACCCTCGACATATCATTATCACTTGATGCATATGGTGGGAACCTTGACAAAGAGTATATCCTCAACTGTACATCTTAAAAGCCCATGGTCAACCCTCGACATTGCTAAAATCTAAGATGCATTCTTAGCACGCACTGGAATCGAGAACCTCAACAAGCAAGACTACAAGAATAGTCATTTGTAAACGCAGGAAACCGATAATAGTTCAAAGATCAAGCTTGACATTACAGATGCAGGTCATCTGTGTGATAGTCCAATATTTCTCAAGTCTCGGCAAATAGTTTGGGACGTTTTCAATCACAGAATTTCAAAGGTTGAACAACACACAGTCAAGCAAATTACAGGGTTACCGACACAAACGAGCAGTTGAAGAAACTGTAGAATCGAAGCAAAAGGAGCATACTTTCATTAATTTGTTAAAAGTCTTACAAAAGTTTTTATGGCTAAAAAGCAAAAACAAGAGGAATGAAGAACCCACACTCTAGTTTTGTCATTTTCCTTCTTATGTCCGTTCATTATCATCCTTCAAGTCTCTGATCTACTACTATGCCTTGGCGGCTCTTGCAAGACGATCTCTACTCAGGCTCTGGTGAGACGATCTCCACCTGGCTCTAGTGAGACGATCTCTACTAAGTAATGATGAGAAGATTCTCATCTGCCCCAACAGAGATATTGAGGACGAGCTTTTGCACTTTTATCTCCCTCATTGGGACAGAGACTTTCTACAAAACACCTCCTTTGTTGCAGATGGCTGGAATCGTTGATGACGACCTAATACAGGGATCGTGGTCAGCGTGAGGAGAAGTTCCAACTCTTCCGACTTTGTTTTGCCTAGTCCTTCACCTAGAAGAGAGGGACCCTTCAGAAGTTCCTCCATTGACATCCTCCTCAGAAGAATCTCCAATGGAGATCACATTGTTGATTTGAGGGGGAGTTGAATGAGGATCAAGTGAAGATTCAAGCAACGTTCAAGACTTGGATGTTTTGGCTTTCAACATGGCTCAAGCTTTGAAGAAATGATGTTTTTGATTTAAATGTAAAAGGTCTGAAAGCATCGAGATCATCCAAGTTTTGATTACATATCATTCATAAATTAATTAAGCATTGCATCATATAGAAGCTAAGTAATTGGTTTGAAACTTAGGAAAAAGCTGTGTTTTGTAAAAGATAGTATATAGCGTTTTAATCGATTACTGGCTTATCATAATCGATTATTTTGTTCATGAGCTTTCTGGAAAATCAAACATAAACACTAATCGATTATTGCATCAACTTAATCGATTACATGAAATATCGCATACATAGAAATTGGCCTTGTGACTGCTTTAATCGATTACCATGATATTGGAATCGATTACCTACTTAGTTGAAAAATACTGTCACTCTGGCTTAATCGATTACAACTTATTGTAATCGATTATTTTAGTACATTCATGTTTTTGCATCGCGCTGCTTTAATCGATTACCAATAGATGAAATCGATTATCCTTCACAAACATGATTTCAGCATAGGACTGCTTTAATCGATTACACATAGATGTAATCGATTACACTTCATTATCAGGATTTTAGCTTAGTCTGCTTTAATCGATTACACCACGGGTTAA
>PYAF01003710.1:107529-123310 GCA_007407185.1 Glycine tomentella
CATAGGTTTTGAGGTGAACCAGTATAAATCTTGTCTCTTGATTTATATTCTGCAGTTTATATCATATCTTGTGTGAATTATATCTTGTGTGTTGTGAATTCTTCTTTGAAAGTTTATTCTTTAGGCATAACAAATCTTGGATTGATTTTTGGATAAAGTTTTCAATTGGTTTTGTGATAAAGATCCAAAGGGCATTAAAGTCAGATTTCAAACTCTGATATTGTTAAAAGAAAATTTTATTTTACCAAGGTTAACCAATTCACCCCCCTCTTGGTTAAGTGTGAGTGTTTCTTATTTTCCACACACATCGCGCATTATGCGCTGCTCAACGGAGCCACCAAAATTGCTACCCCCCATACCTAAGGCAGAATCAGAAATGGGCGACTCAGACATTTTCAGAAAATAGAAAGTTTCACAGTTTTGGGAAGGAGAAGGTTGAAGAAGAAGTACAGAGAGCAAGGACACAGGTGGAGGTGACAATGGCGGAACCATTGCTATTTAAAGCAGAAAGAAGCTCGACGGTTACTTGGGCGGGAGAACGAAATGTCTCCTAGAAGCACGCGTCGTGACTGAACCGTTACTACCTCCACTACCGCACGATTCCACTACGCACGATCCGAATAAAACGTGGCCTCTCCTGGAGCGACACGTGGACATGAGTAAAGAGCATGGGCGGCACACGACTGCCAATATTTATGAAGGGACTAAGCGTATTTTCAAAAATCACATCAGACGGTTAGAAAATCATGATCATTTACTGCCTAAGTCAGACTTATCCAATAAAGTCAAGTCCATACACTCTCTCCATGGACTACACTGTTGCACATACAGGTTCATAAATCCAAAATAAAAAATTAAAGTTTTGGTCGACCTTTGAAGAAATCAACCTCGACACTTCATGTCCACCCTCGAGGGCTGACAATTTTACTATGACACTGGACACATTGCTTTCATGCTCTTTCACCTTCTTTCGCCCATAAATTGGCTCAGAGGCTGGGGGGCTTATGTATAGTCCAAAATAGTAGAATGACACGTGGACACGTGGCCACCTTCCATGTCAGCCTAGTCTTATTAATAGGCGCTTATTCAACCTCCAGGTGCCAGCCTGGACATAATGTCCGGGTTCCTTGTCAACACTGCTACAAGAGCATGGACAGGCGACCCTCTACAAGAGCACGGACATCAGTAATATTCTCTCTCCTCGTTAACTGCCTATCTATATGCAAGGATATTCAAATAGGTGTAACCATCTTATCTTATCATATCTCAACAAGTTATCTACTAATTGTTACTTATCTACAAGTAACAATATATCTACAAGGTACACATTATCTATTATTCAAATTAAGATAATTGCCTGCTATTGTTTGTTACTATTATCTTCTCAACAGATTATCTATAAGCAAAGGTCCAAGTCCCACTCTACGCTATAAATACAACCCTCCAGGTTCTCTCTACACACCTTACACTCCATTCTCACTTCCAATCCACTCTGGATTTACTCTACACACTTCACTACATCTCTCTCTTATATATACTTGAATGCATTACTCAAGTTCCTTATTCTCCATATGTTAGGCCGAGTCCACACTTGGTCATCTTTACAAATTTAATGTTCTGACTTGAATGTCGGAGTGTTTTTCCTTTGTTTTGCAGGTCCCTCCTCTAAGCAAAGTCTAACTCTACTCGGCATCACAGAATTTGGGGTCCACCAAGGCCATATCAAGCTCACACGTGGAATTTTCAGATTTTGGCAAGAACACATAATATATCGAATGTTCAAGAAACACGGCTTTGCATTAAAAAAAACGTAAAAAGTTTAATAAAAATAAATAAATCAATCCAAGTAACTCACTAAAGCTAACAAGTCTTGGACTTGTATTTTATTTTATTTCATTTATTTATTTATTTAAAAAAATAACTGCCTTGCAACAAACATATTTTTTAAAAAAATTGTAACAACATCCGTAAAAACGTAACTGCATTTCACTCTCTTTGTTCTTATGAAAATCTTTCAACACCCACAATTAAGATTCATGAAACAAAAAAAAACACGGATATCATCTAAAGTTATTAACCGTATCTAATACCACACACAACAATGGTTATAAATCATATATAAAATTATGATGTACAGTTAAAAGAATCATTGGAAGATACACATAATATATGAAAATTGAAGATTTTCAATTCAATCGAACAAATAAATTCATTTTTGATGGATTCTATAATCATGGGAATGTGGCTATGATACCAAATGATAAATATTAAATGATGGATCATGCATATGATTATAAAATACCAAATAACAATAAATGAGAGTTGTGATTGTTTGTACCTTGTTGGACCATTACTGAATTGAAGAAAAGCTGGAGAAGACGAGGGAACAAGATGTCAGAGTCTTCCTCTCTATTGCCTATTCAGATATTGACAGCCTTCAACGATGGGAGAATTATGGCTCATCGGACTTAACCCCACTATATATAGGTTAGATAGGGAACCTAGCAAAAACCTAATCAATAGTGTGTCTGATGGGTCCACCCATCATAGAAGTCCAGTTAGACACTAATGCCTACACTGCTGCCCAACTAGGTCCAATACCAAAAGATACTATAAGCCCAACTCAACATGATCACAATGGACCAATCAAATAATAAAAATTAGAATACCCATTAATCCAATTAATTTAAAATACAAAACTAATTAATTAATGTTGTCCACATAAAGGAAAATTTCTAACACCTTAACCAAATTACACTTTGATCATCATTCGCTCCTGGTTTGGTTTCAGTGAGATATCCAGACTTATGCTTCTCCTTTTAGATTCCATAAAATGTGGTTAGATAACTCTAACTGCAGGCGTGTTGTCTTGGAGGTTTGGCAGCAACAGTCTTTTGGATGTCCTATGTCAGTTCTTGGCATAAGTTAAAAGCTTTGAAGTTAGCTCTTAAATCATGGAATCATAAGTTTTTTGTAATGTCCACAATAATCTCAATAAGACGCTGGCAGATGTTGATTCCATTCAGCGTTTGATTGAGTCCAACCCAGATGATGACGCATTAAGAGACCAAGAGATTAATGCTCAAATGGTGCTTAAAAATGCTATTCATTTCCTGGAGATTTTTTGGCAACAGAAAGCCAAAGTTAAATGGCATTGCTCTGGAGATCGTAATACAAAATTCTCTCACAAGATAGCCAAAGTCAGACATAAATCAAATCGTCTCTCTTTTCTTAGGAAAGATGGGCAGCTCTTTGATACTCAAGATGGGATTGGAAAGATTGTTCTGGATTACTTCTCTGACATTTATGCATCATCTAATGTAAGACTTGACACGGGATTAATTGAAAAGACTATTCCTTATTTGGTTACGGGTGATGATAATAATTTTTTGATGAACATTCCCACTCGTAATGAAGTCAAAAACGTTGTTTTTAGTATGGATGGAGACGATGCTCCTGGGCCTGATGGGTTTGGAGGATGCTTCTTCCAAATATTTTGGGATATAGTTGTGGATGATGTCTTCAAGGCGGTGCTTCAATTCTTTAACAGTGGACGTATCTTTCCCAACTGGAATTCTAATCTTGTTGTCTTGCTACCCAAGGTGTCAAGTGTGCATAGTATTGAAAATTTTCTGTCAATAGCCCTTACAAATTTCAAGTTTAAAATTGTTACAAAGATACTCATGGACCGCTTATCTATTATAGTTCCTAAATTTCTCCGGAGCAACACGGTTTTGTTAAAGGGAGACAAATTTCAGATGCTTATGCACTGCATCTGAGGCTGTCAATATGCTTCGTTATAAGGCTTTTCGAGGTAATCTCATGTTGAAGTTTGATGTCAGAAAATTTGATACACTAGATTGGTGTTTCCTTACTCATATTCTTGAGGCTTTTTGCTTTAATGCCATATTTTGCAAGTGCATCAGAGCTATTTTAGAATCGGCTAAGCTCTATTTTTCAGTTAATGGAAAAGCAGTGGGGTTTTTTTCATGTAAGAGGGGAGTCAAGGCAGGACGACCCTCTTTCTCCTCTTTTGTTTATATAGCAGAGGATGTTCTTAGCCGGGGAATCTCTTTGCTAGTTAAAGAGGGTGTCTTCAGCCAATAACAGGCCCAAAGGGGACTCAAACTCCAAGCTATTCTTTATTTGCAGATGACATAATGGTTTATTGAAGAGGATAGAAACGTGGCCTTTCTGGTCTCATGCGTTTATTCCATGACTATGGCATGGATTATGGTCAGCAACTGAGCCTGGGGAAATGTCGCTTTATGGCTCATCAACTCTCTCGAGTTGGTCCAATTCCATTCGAGCTCTTTTAAGCTTTGGGCCAGGTTCTATTCCATTCATATATCTCGCTGTTCCTTTGTTTTTTGGTAAGCTAAAAAAGGTACACCTAGCCTCCATAGCTGATCGTATTAAATCGAAGCTTGCCTCCTGGAAAGGTTCTCTTTTATCTATAATGGGTAGAGTGGAACTAGTAAAATCAGTTATTCAAGGCACTCTATATAATTTTCATGTTTATGCATGGCCAGTTTCTTTGATTAAATCCCTGGACAAGTGGATTTGTTGTTTTAATTGGTCTAGTGATATTGCAATAATAAAACTAGAGACAGTAGCTTGGAATAAAGTTGCTGCCCCATTTGCTGAGGGAGGCCTTGGAATTAGACCTTTCCGATTATTGAATCATGCAGCCATGTTAAAGCTTGCTTGGCAACTGGTTACTGCTGAATCCTCTTGGGCTCTTTTGATAAGGGCTAGATTTTTTAGAGGGAACCACAGAGTTGCTTTCCACGTTTCTTCTTCTATATGGTATGGTTTATGCCCCTTCTTAAATGTTATAACTGATAACTCTCAATGGCAAATTGGTTGGTAAAAACATTGCGTTTTGGACTGACAAGTGGCTCTCCCAATCCCTAGTGCATTTGTTGCATATTCCTGAATCCTATCATACCAATTTAAATTCCACAGTGGCAGACTATATTTATAATGGTGTGTGGCGCATTCCTCAATCTTTGCAGCAATTATATCCGACTTTGATGAATGAAATTCAGCAGGTAGTTATTCCCATCTCGCAGCTGGAAGACCAAATTGTGTGGTGTCCTGCGACTTCAGGTCAGTTGACTTTTAAATAAGCTTATGATTTTTTGAGGCAAACTAGTTCACAAGTGGCTTGGCATAAATCTATTTGGAGGGCTTCTATTCCTCCATCTCATTCATTTCTGCTATGGAGATTTTTGCATGGCAAAATTCCCACCGATGATAATTTGATTAAGAAAGCCATGGTGAGTCTCGACATGTGATCATTGCAAAGCTCATTTAGAATCTTCTGAGCATCTATTCTTGACTTGTCCTTTTGCAAAGCACATTTGGCAATGGCTAAGTCAGACTTTTCGTAACCTCCGGATCTTCTTCACCTAAGGATCTTATTGCTTCGATCTCTCATTCCATAAGTAGGCAAGCTCAGAACGTGATGATTTCAGCTATTATAAAAGCCCTGTGGTTTTTGTGGAGCCCCAAGAATCATGCTTGATTTCATAAGGGCAGCTGGTCTTTTCAACAGATTCGAAGTAATATTATAGCCGTTGTCTCAATTTCTGGTAATTGCTCTCATGGTACTATGCATTCTTCAATGGAGGAGTTTTCAATTTTTAAATTCTTCTCTATAACTGGCCATGTCAATAAAGCTCCAAAAATTAAAGAAGTCATGCGGTACCCCTCTCAGTGGATGGCTAAGTGTAATACAGATGGAGGTGCTAGAGGGTCCGCTTGCGGAGGAATCTTTTTCGAGATTACAGGTGTAGCATAGTGGGTGGTTTTGCCTCTAACTTGTGCGTGATGACAACATTTTGAGCAGAACTTCATGCAGTTATGCTTGCAATTGAAACAGTAGCATCCAAAGGCTCCAGCCTTTGGAATGAATGTGATTCGTTTCTGGTTGTTCAATCTTATTCTTCTCATTCTATGGTCCCCTGGTGGCTTCGTGTGTGCTGGTCAAATTGTTGTGTAACTTCTAGCTCTATGTAGTTTAACATCCCCCACATTTATCGTGAAGGCAATGTATGTGTTGTTAGATTAGCCAATCTCGATTTTAACTGTATCTGGTTTTAATTGGTGGAACTCAATCCCTATTGTAATTAAAGAACAATTCTATAGGGATACACAAGGACTTCCTAGTTCCTAGTTATAGGTTTGATTAGGACCTTCTGCTCTGGTTTAAATTTCTTTTCTTCTTTTAATAAATTCGTGGAGCATTGCAAGGGATTAATAGTTACTGGGGTGTCAACTGTTGGAATGTCAAGATTTTATTATGGTGTAGTGTGTTCCATGGCTTTCATTAAAAAAAAAATAAAACAATACTTTTGTTCATTTAAATATAATCTACATTATATCCTATCATTATCTTATTTGTTATATGGTGTATTGTGTACATCAAATATTGAATATAATTAAAGATAATATTTTTTTATTTATTCTCATATTCTATCATATTATGAATAAAAGAAAAAACCAATCATATCCTAACCACCAAAAATGTCCCTACTTCCCTATTAGAATTATTTGCTTTAGAGCATAAGTTAAGCTAAAATAACTTCATACACACGGACTAATTTACGCGCCTGGTGGTGTTCTCCTCGGAATTTACATTGGAAAACATTAAAAATCACAATAAAAATAAATTAATAATGAAAAATTTCTATTTTAAATTCCTAAACTAGTGTCTAAGACACTGATTAGGTTCTGCCTTTAAATTAATTCCATATTTTATTATGATATTCCTTGTAATATTTTAATAAATCTAGGAAAATAACATACTATCACCAATTAAGAAAGGTTAAAATATGCTTTTTGTCCTCATAAATATTCAAAATTTGTCTATGCAAAATTCTTAGTATTTTTTAGTCATCTTAAAATTGAAATGTATCTATTTTAGGTCGGAAGCAAGCTAAACCTACATATATTGCTTTTCTATATCGGTTATATGTATAGTCGATGCAAAAAAGTTACACTTACATCAATTATATGCACAACCAATGTAAAAATATGTTACATTTACATCGATTATGTATATAAAAATTATGCTAAAATATGTTTTTCGACCCTCTAAATATACCAAAGTATGGATTTCGTCCCTGCAAAAATAATTGTTTATTTTTCATCCCTATAAAATTATAATGTGTGACTTTTTAGCCTCAAGTAAGATTTAGTTATTATCTAAGGTCCCCACTGGATTGGTCCAACAAATTGTTGTCATCTTCTTTCACGAATAGATTTGTAACCACACCCCTATGCAAGATCATCATTGTTTTCTCCCTCATCAACTCTTTCATTTACCTCCTCAAGTGAGATTGAAGTTGTTTGCTTTCAGATCTATTCTTATCTGTAGGTTAAGATAGGTTTGGCTCAAGATCAAAAATAATTTTACAATAGGACAAAAATAGACAAAAAAGTTTACAAGGAAGAAATTCATACTTTAGTATACTTAGAAGAACTAAAAATATATTTTAACCAAAAAACTATCATTATGAATTTGAATTAATCAGTTGGACAAAAAAGTAACACATTTCGTTTTTGTAAAAACAAAAAATATACCAAAATTTTTACATAAATAAATTTTAAACTGTTTCATATTTATGAGAAAAAAAATCATATTTTAATCATTAAAAAATAAGTAACAATTCCGATCAACTCTTGTTGAAATTACATCAGGATTCATGACTGCTCGGTTCACCAATCGCTAGAGTCTACCCAATTTTTTTTTGTTTGTGGCATACCTTCAATAGTCGTGGACCCTTCCCATTTTCCATAATAATACACGCATAGAACAATCTTAATCTTCCTCACCGCGAATTCTTTTTCATTGGTCAAGAATTGATATTTGTACTTCACATTCATGTCTCAAATAATTATTATTAATGGATCTAACCCAGTTGATCTAATTCAGTTTATTAAACATGATCTATAAATTATTATAAATTTCTTAATACAAATTTTCAATTTTTACAAATAAATCTTGTTTTGTCTCAAACAATTATTTCAGTTCCATCTTTTCTTTTCTTTTTCGAAATCCCAAACGACATAAGACGGCAAGATTTTGTCAAGTAGGTCCAAACTGTTTTGGATATTTTAAGGAAAAAAACAGAGAAAGCATGCGAAGCACGACCATTCAACGGTTCATGATTTTATTCTTTTTCCTATTTTTTGATCTTTTTCATTAGTGACGACGAAACAGGGAGACCTCGACTTTTGTGCCATGTTTAAAAAAAAATATTACCAAAATGTCACACGGGCCAAAATTTTTACCAGAGTGTCACGCAGCGTAGTTCGCTACTCAATCTGGTGACCACGTAATTCGCTACAACTTCTAACGAACTACGTGATTGTCCAAGGAATAGTCTATGTGATACATACTTAGTTCGCTTCCCTAGCTAACGAACTAAGCTAATTCAAAAAATCAGCATGACGGAGTTCGCTATCCATGCTAGCAAACTACGTTCATATATTAGAATTTATTATCAACTTTCATAGTGATACCTAACCACCCTTCAAAGTTCAAACCCATTCATTGTGCAAGAAACTCAACTACCTACCTGTAACCAAATCTCGTGAAGTCAATTCCAGCTTAAGCATATTCTGCCAAACGAAATTCATTTTTTACGTTAACAGTTAGGATTAATAGTTGATCGATTTTGAAATTTAATATATTTAAAAACTATTATAATTCAATTTTAATTTTGAAATCCATCTTTTTTAATAAAAACACTATTTCAACAAATTTAATATAATTCAATTTTAATTTTGAAATAAATATATTTAAAAACTATTAATTATAAAAAAGAAAAATTCAAGTACATGTTAAAATAACATCCAAAATAAATAAATGAAAATTCAAAATTTAAATAGATATATATGTGTGTGTGCATGTTTATTATATTTATATTCTTTTTTTATTTATACATTTCACATAGCTATTTTATCATTATTATTACTTAGAGAAAAAATAATAATAATAAATTTCCATAGGTTAATATTTTTTAAGAAACCATATGTTAATTAAAAATTTAACTAATCATTTTCTTCAAATATATATTAAAAAACTAAATGTAAATATAAAAATATTAATTTAAATAAATTTGTGTAACACAAATTCAAAATCTAATATGGTGCAGAAATTAACTCCAACCATGCAACCAGGCCATGCGAAAACAAATGTGAAATGTAATTAGTTGAATTTAAATAAGAAGGTTTAAAAAACTAAACCTTAGCTATAAATCAAAGACAATGATTGGATATTAAATTTTTGTGCATGTACGAATACGTTTCAATATGGTGCACAGTCCGGTAGGCCTAATTCACTATCCCTTCTAACGAACTTGTCATCATCTATCATGCCCATTCAATTTGGACCATGCCTCATTGACCAGGAGTGTGTCATATCAGCCAACGTAATTTATTGGTCTAACTAACAAACTACACCATGTGACACTGATAAAAATTTTGGCTGGCATGACATTCCAGTAATATTTATTTTTAAATGAGACACAAAGGTTGGCGATAGGATAAGGTTGTGTCGAGGGAGAGAAAAATGATGCAGGTAGTTGCAGTTGGTCATAGTTCATAAATGAAGGCGTGCGTCAACCTCTCGGACAAGTCTCTGGGTCTCACCAAATCATCAAAAGACACTTTACAGGCTTTATTAAGGGCAAAACAACAATTGAAATGTACCTTTTCCATCCATTTTTGTATATTATATTAACTATTAATTATTATATATGCTCCTAGAATTCAATCATGAGAAGCGACAAATAGGCCTCATCCATATCCTGTCTATAGATTTAACACTCACATTTCTAGAAAAACTAGAAAATAAAGTACATTTTACTTTAAAAGGAAAACATATGTTCGAACTCTAGTATATAAAGTTACAAATATGCTACTTGTTTATTGACTCAAATTAAAACCCCCCCGTTGGCTTAAAGAACCTATCGTGAAGAGCTATTGCTAGGATTCAGTTTCACTAGAAATTATGAATAAATAATATAAAACAATTTTATATTATAATTTATGATTGATTAATAATATAAAATTATTTTATATCATTCCATCATTGAACTCTATTTTATAGATGTTTATTAATAGAATAAATCTATTATACGATGTGTTTATTAGTAGAAAGGTATTTATGAAAGACAACTAAAAAACAGAAAATAAATTTAAAAGGAAATATAAAGAAAGAAAAGGACATAGTTGACATGAAAATTTCCAAAAGTTATGGAATCTTTTTCATTTTAATAATTGTATTAAATTTTAGATAATATAAAAATTATAAAATTAAAAAACTTTTATTATGAAAAAATATTACAGTAAAAAGTTTAAATTTTTATTATTTTTATAAAAAGTTTCTTTACACAATTTGATTATTTCTTTTCACTTTCTTTAGCACTCATCCAAATATGTAAAGTGAACTTTCTCTGCTTTTTTCTCTCCTATTTGTATCAATCCAAATAACATATTTCTCACCTTATTTCTACTCTATTTTTCACCCTCCTATTTCTGGTAGTAGCATCCTATATTAGCATCTTTGTTTCTACTTGCTCAGCTTTAAAGTTAAAAGCACCCGATCCAAGCCATCTTTGCTATGTATTGCTCATAAAGAAAGGTGATCAAGCAATTTGATTTGTATCTGCCTTTGGCATGCTTATACACTTGCAGTTTGTCCTTTTTTCACTTAGAGTCTGCATGTGAATAAAGAATGAGTGCAAGAAATAAATGAGTCAATAATAGTGACATGATGTATTGCTTTTGAAAATTTGTAGTATTCTCTTCTTTTATGTTACCTTGAATTGTTTCTGAAGATCTTTAATGTATTCAACAGCCAAGTCCAACATGTCTGCTGTGTTGGTTTGCTGCGAATTAAGAGCATCAAGAATGTTAACTTTCCAACCACAACTACACCATATGTAACATATAATTTACATATTCCAGAAATCAAATGTGCTTATATGTCTCTTACCTTATCCATGTTTGGGACAAGCTCTTGTAATTTTCTCATTCTTTCACTGATCCGGGTTCTTCTCACCTGAAAAAAGACTTGCATCTCAGAATCATCTCATACAAATTACTTCATGAATTGAACATAGTTTAAATAATATCTTCTTATTTATTTTTTTGGTATAGGAAGGGTCTGATAGTTACTACAATCCATTTATAAAACACAATAAAACTACTTCCTCCAAATGAGTTTCATTTTGATACTGTTAGTATAAGATTTTTACATTGTAAATCAATTAGAAATCATCTTCAGTGTTACTTTTAAAGTCACTAATACAAAAAGCAATAATTTTAGCACACATAACAATTTATGATTAGATGACAGTATAAAAAACTCTTAACATTGTCAGAACATTCTAATTCAATTAAATTCTAAAGGCAAAATTCTACCCTTTCAGCAATGCTTCGAGGATGAGTAGCACAGCCTCGCTTTGCTCTGATTTTACAAGGAACAGAATCAGGGAACCGAAGCAACTTCTCCATAGTAATCATCTCTGCTGAAGTTTTTGGTAAACTCAAGTGATGTGATAACATATTAACTTGGTTTGCTAGCTCTCCATTCTGTGTAAAACAATTTATTTGTATTAACAAAATGAAATGAAAATGGAACAGAAAAATAAGAAAAGTGAGCACTTAAGCATTGTATACATACCTGAACATCAGGAAACATATTTTCATTGCCACTTCTCCCTCTTTTCAAGCCACTGAGATTTTCTGAGAGTTGCGGAGAATCATTCCAAGAACCATAGGGGAATCCGGGGCCATAATGTTGAGTATCATTACCTCCATGCCTCGTATCATCATCAGGACTAGTTGCCTCAATGTCTTCACTCCCTAATTCGGAGATCTGCGACAACATTCCAAGGGAAGAAGCATTTCTTGGTGAGAAGCTAACCTGGTTCTTCAATCTGTTAATGCATGGACTAAGTTCACCATTACTTCCATTCACCGCACCATAGTTTCCAACACCTTTCATGGTGGCATACCCTGCCATTTACAAATTCATAACTTTCAGTAGCCATTAAGAATGGATAAATTCATCTTAATATCATTGAACCCCTCGAAAAGAAAATTGTCTTCACAAAATAAGATGCAGGGTGCATATATACACTCAAATTGAAGTTACTAGAACCGTAATTATAAAGCAGTGGCTTAAATTTCCAATCTTGTGCCTCTAATTACATCAAGTGACAAAAGTTAAAGCATAAGAGAGCTGAGCTGAATACAATAATGCCAAGCATAGGTAAATTTTACTTTGGGAAGAGTTTGAATACAAGGAAGAGTTTGAATACAAGGAACTTCATCTCTCTCCCAGGTATAGAGATTTTGGTACATCAGATTCTAAACAAACATAAATTGTTCAAAATGTCTACCCCAGAATCATTACTTTCTATTTTCATTCACCAGAATATCTACACTTCCATGTTCTGACTGCAACTCAGCTCAGCACAGCTATATAGCTAATAATCATTACTTTGTTCCTCTTAAAAATTGCATATATTCAGGTTATGATCTCTCTGCTTTATACACAATTAGAAATTAATTATATTTCCAGAAACATGAATATCAACACTAAAATTTCAAAAAAGTAGTCAACCAAAAAAAAAACGAATCACGTAAAATCTCCCAGCAAAATCACTCTTCTTCTATTCTCATATACAAGAGTTTGTAGGCTTCTAAATTGTGATTGTGAATTTGCCATTCAGTTCAACATAGCTAGTAGCTAATACTCATTAAAATCAAATTATAAACTCTCTGCTCTATTCACGACTGCAAATCTTATTACAAACATTAAAATTTCAAAAGAGTGGCCTTTATAAAATAAAAATAAAGAAAACTTCAATTACTTAGATGCTTTTGCTAGTGTTATCCCATCAGTTTGGAGTTTAACTTCAGTCGAGTAACAAAGATTTGCACTAAATATCAGTAAAAGTTACCTAAGTGAAACTTCAATTCTGATTGAAGAACAACAATAAAAACATGTAATCCACCACATCTGTGTTTTTTCAAAAAATAACATAAATATAATTTTGAAAGGAAAACATATTAAAAAAATTCTCTGCTGTATTCCTAACTGAGCTTTTAAATCGGTTTCGTCACGATTTTTGATATTGTAGGAAATTGCAGCTTCAATTGCGGTTGTGAAAACTGCCAAAACATTAACCGTTGTGGTTAAAATTGTCATCGCGGACTTTTATTAAAAACTTATTTGCAACTAGAAATCCTATTACAAACATTAAAACTTCAAAAGACTAACCAATAAATTTATAAAAAAATAAAAATAAAAAAACGTACCATTTTGAAAGGAAATGTTGTTATTATTGGAGAAAAGGCCAGCAGGGGAGCTACTCTGCCCGAGAAGACTTGACCCAAACCCCTTATGCGGCGCTTCATGATCCAATCTCATTGAACTTACCATCCCATAAGACCCTTCCATAGCAGAACTCGAAGTAGCAGCAGAAGAAGAACCATGCCTTGGATAGTGAGGTGGCAACCCCCCACCATACACCCCCTTATGCGAATTCATCGAACTCAAATCCTTAGAACAACCCTTGTTGTTGTTGTTTCCTTCGAAGTCTCTGAAGCTGCTAGAACCAAAGTCTTCACTCACAAAAGAAGGTGTGAGATTTGAAAGAAGAGAGCTTGGCGCAGAGCGAAAACGAAGCAACCCAGAAGAGGGTTGGTTCTGTTGTTGGTAACTTTGATGATGATGGATATGGGAATCCATTGTTGCACAAAGTAATGTTATATAATATAAGATGTCACCGTAAAAAGATAAATAAAAAATAATAGAAAGGTAAAGTCACGATGGAATGAGAAGCTGGGGAATCATTGCTGAAAAGACTGGCCACTTTTTATCCAAGGGGAAAAAAAATTCTTTGTTCTTTGATGTGTTTTTGTGTGTTTTTTCAGCTTAGGGACTAAGCTGGGGTAGGATAAGATCTTGTGGGAGAAGCAACTGAAGAACCGGGTTTGGTTTTGCACACAGTTCGAGGGAAAGAAGGAGCAGAGATGAGATCCAGTGAAAGGGACTGGGGTGTGTAGATAGGGATAAATAAAAGAAAGGGTTTGTGTGCTGTAAACAAGTGCAGGTTCTTTCAGATTTGATTTTGAAAGCTAGGAAGATCTAAATGAGAGAGAGAGAAACTAAACTAAAGTTGGCAATATTTATCTTTGAATGTGGTGCTACTAAGTTCGGCCAATGAGAAAGTACAGAAAGCCATCAATCAGTGTCCTGAACCAGTACTCTCTCTCTCAAAAATAAGGATTATGATACTTTGTAAAAGTATTTTTATCTCAAACATATATTTTTGTCTGATTTCTAAACATCACTGATGATATCCTGTATTAGGTCAAGAAAAACAAAAAAAAAAATGAATAGTACAAGTAATTTATGCTTGTGTCTAGTTGAGAGAAAAAAATAAAGAAAAAATAATATGGATCTCATGTGAATTTCATATATCTTAAATTTAGCTTTAATTTAAATATTCTTTTTATATTTATGTTTTTTTTTCCAACAGAATCAAATGTAACATTATAAAGAAGCATTATAACTCTTTTAACTCATTGTTTTTTATATATTCTCTTTTCTTAAAATTTATTAGAAATTATAAAAAAATTTCAACATGCTTTCTCTTTGAAAATTGAAAAGCATAAAATTATGAGAACAATCTTAAATATAAGATGAGATTCACAAAATTTTATGACTTTCAGTATATTTCAACAAATAAAATAAATTATATTCAAAAGAGTGTGATAGAAAAATGAATTCCTAATATTGCTTAAATATATATATATAATGCTTCTATATATTTTTTATAAATATATTATCTTATAAAATATAATTGTTAAAATATTAAATTTAATTGAAAATAATATTTCATAAATATAATAACTAATTTATATATAGAAAAATATGTTTTTACATATTTAAATAAATATTAAGTTAATACTTGTAGTTATGTATTTTTTTTGTTTTCTTTTAATTTTATCACTTTAGAATATGTTTTGTGAACAATAGGGATTGGAAATAAGAATTTTTAGTATATAAATAAATTTTAAATAATTCACAATGATTTATTTAGAATGATAATCAAAATAGAAAATATGAGATAAACTATTGTATATATCATTGATTTTTTCCTTTTGACATGTGCCACTTGTTACCTACTGAATGTGGTTAACATAAAGTCAAGTGATTATGTTAGCATGCGATACTTTTTTTTTCCTTCTAAATATCTTAAGTGAATTATACTTATTTACCTTAAAATGAATAATGGAGATCAAAATAGTGATTTCAAATTTGGAGGGATGAGAATCAAAGAAAAATGTTTTACCAGAACCATAATTTAAATTTACTCGTTTTACAAATGTAAAAAATAATGTTTTCAAATTTTATATGGAAGGAAAAAAATAATGGGAACCAAAATCAAAATCCAGTCATTATATAGCGACTAAGAACAAAAAAAAAAAAAGAACATATTTAAGCACATTGCATTAGTATAAATTTGAATTTTCCGATTTAAATTATGTTTTATACTATAACTATAGAAATATAATAAAATAATAAATTTTAATGTGTTTATGTATATATATTATTAATAAAAATAATAATTAATAAACTTCATATTTATATACATATATATATAAACATACCAAAAGTCAAACATTTAATAAGTATATTAAATTTATTAAACATATATATATATATATATTTAATAAATACAAAAAT
>PYAF01003710.1:123410-134836 GCA_007407185.1 Glycine tomentella
TGTGTGGGGTTTGTTAATGTCATTACAGCAAATTACATAATTAGAATAAATTTTTAACAATCATAAAAAATTAATGTGTAGGCTTTGTTAATGCACTTATATCTTTTTTAAGTATGGGTGTATTAGTAACCTACACCATAATATTTTGAAAAAAAAGCCCAATAATCTCCTTTGTTTGATGAGTGTGAATCAAACAAAAATAATCCAAAGGTAAAATTTAGATTTTTAACGTGATAAATTATGCAATTTCTATTATAATTTCCCTGAATGCAATTTTTATTAATTTTTTTTTTTTGCTGAATGGGAAACAAAACAAAAATATATATTAAACGTGTTAAAAAAACCAATGGGGAGATAAATTTATGCAATTTCAAATTCTAACAAAAAAATGCTCTCCATTCACATGATTTTCCTTAATAAAAATTGTTGATTTTTCAAATTTTCATTTTAGTTTATGTTTAATATAAATTGTTAATAAAAATATGTTTAAGGGTGAGAGATGAAACAAGAGAGAGTTTTTAAAAATTAAATCTGGTGTGAGATGAGAGAGGAGGGAGAATTTGAAAAATTAATGACGGTGTGAGATGAGAAAGGAATATATTTCTTAAATTGAACAATAAATTATGATAATATTTTTAAACTAAACTTACAAAAACAAAGAAATTCATTGGTTTTTTTCCAAATATTATGGGGTGTGCATATAGTGCATATAGAGGATGTATAATATGACAACGATGATTTTATGTGACAATAAAAAATAGTTAATGTAAACAGTTAGATTACAATATAAAACTTAAATTTAAAAGATTTTATATTTAAATTAAAACCTCATTTAATCATAAAAGTCTATAAAAGATTCAACAACAAGAATAAAATTCGTATATTTTCAATTCTATGAGAATGAAAACATATTTTAACCTATAAATTAAATATTTAACCAAAATTTCTAGATTTACCTTTAACAAACGCCTATAGAACCTTACAATTGGGGCCAAACGCCAATATCTTTAATCCATTGTTAGGTCATGTGTTTTAGTAACATGTCATAAGTGAGCATAGACTACCAAAACCAAAACAAATGATGAGTCAAAACTGCACGCTTTAGGTACCATAAACAAGACCCAAAATGGAAAACGGCCAACTTTGGCACTACATAGCTTTCTGCATAAGATACAAGTACGTTTTGAAGCGAAACCTTTTTCCACAATTTGTATCACCAAGGTCTAGTTCTCCACAAAATTTTATAGGCATCGGACTTACATAACTCATTTTGGAATATATATTTAATAGTTTATTGTGAGCATATTGCCTCATAAATTGAACTATCCCATTTAAATGAATGTACTTTTAATAATATCTTTATCTGTGACACGATGTGATTTATGTTTATTTCTCGAAGCGTTCAATTTCAAATGAAAATGATGTTTTGTGAAATAATTAGTGATAATCTATTTTAAACTCCCGTAAATAAGTTTTATTAAGTAAAATGAAGTTTCTACTTGTTTAGTTAAAAAGTGTTAAATTTTCTGCAAATTTTCTTATATGGCTTTATTACACTCATGGGACTTTATGTTAATTAATTTAATAGAGATAGATGTTTTTGTAAGGAAAAAAAGAGTTCGTATATGTATAATGTGAGACTCAATTTAGGGAGTTACACTTTGTCTTTGTCAGTGGAGTGTTGGTTTAGAGGAAGGGGTTAGTCTCCCATAACATTGGAAACTAATGTAACAGTATGATTTTTATATATTGTATGATAAGTGTGTTGATTAAAATACAAGAGGAAATAAATTTATTTTTGTGTTTGAATAAATCCATTAATAAATGTGGCAAATCAATTATATGATTTTTGTGTTGATAGTGATATTATGATGTTTGGGCATTCATTAGTGGGTAGAGAAGGGGCATGCTTAGTAGAAAATCATAGAAGGTGAAAAAAGCCCAAATCACACCACAAAACACCTTTGTGTTTTAAAAGTTCGGAAACTTCCTTCTCCCTCACTTATTTTCTCACTTTTTCTCCTTCCCAAAGTTTCATCATCTCTCTGGAGCTAAGAAATTGAAGTTCACTCAAAAAAAACCCTTGTTCCTTCTCCTTTTAAAGCTTCTTTGATTGATGTCCAGTGGGTAAACTCTTCTCCTTCCTCCTTTGATCTCTTTGTTATTTCTTCTCTCTTTTTCCTTCCTTGGAGTGACCCACAATGGGTTTTGATGTAGAACCCTTTTTTAAGTGTTGTTTTTGGGTTGTTTTCCATGAGTTTGATGTGGTGGAGCTGATAGTTGGAGGAAATCCTAGGTGGAGCTCAAGATCTATTTTTCTTCTTCTCAAAACCTTGTAGAGATGCTTTAAGGTAAGGGAAGTTTACTCTTTTTCTTGTTTTATGATGATTTTGAGTTCTTTGGCTTGAATCTTGGGTTATTTTGTTGGTGTTTAGTGTTTAGAAGCTTAACTATTGATTATTGATATGTTTATTGTAAACTTGGATGCTTGGGTAGCCTTTAATGGGGATAAAAGCTTGAAATTGTAGAGAAATTTCGTTGCAGGATTTTCAATTTTAGCTAAGCTAAAATTCGTAACTTAAGCTAAATTTTGATAATATTGGGTTTGCATGAATTTAGCCAAGTCACTTTTTCCGCTCAACTAAAATTTGGTAGAATTGATTCTATATAAATTTAGCCAAGCCACGATTTTTAGCTCAACTAAAATTCGGCAAAATTGGATCTTATAAATTTAGTCAAGTCACGACTTTAGGTCAAACTAAATTCTGAAGAAAGGAGATTTGCACAAATTTAGCTCAAGCTAAATTTTGTGGCTAAGCCAAATTTAGATAGAGTGTTATTTATCCTTAATGTTTTCTTTAAAGTTTCCAAACTAATTTTTAATGCATATATAATTGATTTATGAGTTGTTATGAAATGAGTGAAGTTGATTTATAAGGAAGAATCTTTTATGTGAGATATTACTTTATAACACTTTAAAATAAGTTTTTTTTTTATTATATGCATACCTTATATTTCTTTTATTTTGTAAGTACTATAAGTTTATATTGAAATCTAGATGTTCCTATGTACATGGATATATATATATATATATATATATATATATATATATTCTATTGGTTCAATTGATGAAATACAGTGTATTGTGGTTGAGATGTCTATGTTCTTTAGATGATGGTGATAGTCATTGTTCTTGTATGAGAACCATCCCTACGTGTTGAAAGGAGTTAGCTATAGCCTTTGGCAAGATTTTAGTGAGTTTCACGTTAGGACTCCACCTCACTAAAGCGACCTGGGGTCTTGCTTAGTGAGGTATCTTCTCAAGTATCACCTCTATGTTTTAACTTCGAATGGCGTTGTAAAATATGGGAACACTTCACACTTAACCAAGAGGGGGGGTGAATTGGTTAGTCTTGGTAATTTAAAACTTTTTGAGTAATCAAAATCAATTTGTTAAAATCAGAGTTTTTTCCCTTTAGGATCTTTATCACAAATACAACCAAGAACCTTTATCCAATATCAATCCAAGACTTGTAATGCTTCAAGAAACAAGATGTAAAACAGAATTCACTAAGAACCTAATCAAACATGTAGAATAAGAATGAACACACAAGGTTTATACTGGTTCACCTCAAACACTATGAGGCTACATCCAGTTTTTTTCTACTCAACACTAGAGTAGAGTTCCACTATTGCAAATAATATTCTTACAATCAATTACAAGCTTCTCTTTATCAACCCTAGATAAAGTTCAGAGATCTAAAACCCTATTAGACCCTTAGAAGCCACACCCACACTGAGAACACTACTCAGCTGTCCTTAGAGAAACACTATCTCTAATCTTGCAAGAAAACCCATTTACAATAGAACTTCAAATAACAAAGATTCAACAGAAAACTTTACACCCACAAAGAGTAAGGAAAGAATTCACCTGATGATCCAAGAATGAGATGCATAGGAATGAAAATACCAGGTTGAATGCAGAAAAATATTATGCAGAGCAGCTTCCAAGTCTTCACATTGCTTTATTCTTTAAGTAATCTTCAAGTAGCTCCTCCTCAAATCAACAGGCGTGTCAAAGTGATGAAAATACTTTCCAAGAGGTTTAGTTGATCCTTATGGTGTATAGGGAAGGGGTCATCGTCGTCATTGTTGTTGGTACACAATGTGTGCACAATAATGTACTGTTGTTGTCGTTGGTACACGGAGGGTGCGCATAAATGTATTGTTGTTGCTGCTAGTACATGGTGGGTGCACAAAAATGTATTGTTATCGTTGGTATACAATGTATACACAGTTGGTGCACATGCATGAGTATACATGTAAATTTAGGGTGTTAGGGTGACTTTCAACCTAGTGTTGGATGCTTTCATGTTGATTGACAAGAATGGGCCATAGAATAGACGAGTAGGTGAAATCCTTTTAAAAGTTCAATTTTGTAAACCCTAGAGGTAAGTCACTACCCACACTTGTCTATATTCGATAAAACTACACTTCCTCAATAGGGCCAACTCAAAAGACTCCTTGAATGATCAGATTATAGAGTGTGACTATATTAGAGAATGAGGCTTATGTAGGACTGTTCTTATTGTGTTGAAACTTCATAGAGTATAGTCATTGTCGATGTTTGAGTTTGAGGTGGCCTTGTTGGCTACTGATGTATGTCAGTTGTGATGAGAATTGCCTAGTTAGTTGTTGGTGTATGTTAGTTGTGACAATTGTGTTGATTGAGTTATGATTGAGAGTATATGATAGTTGATGGATAAAATGTATTTTGTATTATTTGTTAGTTTATGATGATGATTTCTAATGATTAAGCTATATGAGGATATGTGGTAATTGATGCTTAAATGTTTTATGATGTTGGGAGACACATGGTGATAAGCGGTTATGAAACTTATGTTATGATTTTGATGGAGTGCTTTTAGTTAAATATTTTTCTATTAGCTTATTTGACCTCTCTTGGACCTTTATTTTCTTATTCTAATTCAGTTTTTGTCTTAGGCAAGTAAGTGGGCTTAATTGCTAATTGTTGCTTATTTTGGAATTTTTGCTCACTTGACATATCTGACTTGTACAGGACCTATAGAGTGTTACAGAACTCCGAATGGAGCATTCTAGGAGTCCCTGAAAAGATAACAAAAAGATCTACAAGTTTTCTAGAAATAGCCTGAGGCCAATTCTGTCATTTGGAGAGTCATTTTAAGCTTCGAAATTGGAACCTCTACACTTGTAATTTGGCTGCGAGTTTTAATTTTGTTGGTGTAAATAGTAAATAATTAGATTGTTGGGTTTGTTATGGCCCATTCTATTTTCAAAACTTAGTCACTGTATATATTAGTGACTTTAGTGAAACTTGGACACCACTTTACAATTCAATAAACACGTTTTATATTTCTTTTCTTTAGTTTTTAGAATCAAAAGCTTGTTCTTCATTTTCTCTCATTTGTTCTTCATTGTTCTTCATCTTCTTCATTTTCATTTTGTTATTCTTCCATTTTTCTGCACTTACTTCATGGGGCTTTCCTTGGTGATCATCAAGGCTAATTCATTAATCAATCCAAGGATCTAACTCAAGCAAGAGAAGAATTGGAATTCTGATTCGGTATTTCGAATTCTACTTGAATATTCATCTTCTTCTTCAATTTCTATTATGTTTTTATGATTATGAATGTATTTAGGATTGAAAGTGAGTTAGGATTATGGATTCATGTCCTAATTTCAAATGATAATCACAAGATTAATTGAATGATAGTTCAGTTAGGGTTGTGGTTTCAATTAATTTAGGAATATAATTGATTGAACTGCTTCTATTGAGATTGAATGAATGTTCATGATAGAATCAATTTATTGGAATGATGATGATTCGAATAGCTTGGGTTGGTGAATTGGATTGATGCTTTCTAATCTGTTTTACTTTACTCCTTAATAATCTTGTTAATTTCTGCATTGTTCTTTAATTTTAGTTTGTGTTCTTGCATGTTTTACTTTGCGCATACCAACTGTTCGACAAAATTCCCCCTTATTATTACCAATGATTTGAAGCTAGAACCATATTGATCGTGTTTCTGAGTCGACCTAGGTTAACCCTGTGCTACAGAATTAGCTTAGTTAATTTGTTTTGGTTCGTCTTGACAAAGCATTATCATGTATGTAGTGGTTGAACTATGATGTTGTTAGATCTTAATGTTTATAGATGACTTTCATATAAACCGAGTTTTAGTATAAATTTTCAACTATTATGGAATGTATTTTCAAAGTATATAAAGTTTAGTTCTCTCACATTTTTCCTTAAACTTGAATTTGTTTATTTGTATATGTATAGTTTTATTTTAGTAAGCTTACCTTTTTGTGTGATACATGTGGTTGTGACTATGATGATCTCGTACATAATCTACGTGGCAAGTAGATGACTTGTATGGTGGATCTCTTCTCATGGAAGTGTGATAGGTGGAGCGAGCATGGCATTGAAGTTGCATTCTTTCTTTGTTTCCGATGGAGGTCCATTACAAGCTAAAGACCTAGAAGGAAAGCTTGAAGAACTTTCTTTGGTGAGCTTTAAAGGACCAATGACAAGAGCTAGGACTCGAGCACTTCAAGTCCACATCCAAGCTAACTTGGACAAGCATTAAGAAGCACACCAGTTTGGAAAAGACACGAAACAGTCTATAGTAATCGATTACCAGCTATTTGTAATCGATTACCAAGACACTTTGTAAAATAGTTGTTGTCTATTTTAATCGATTTCTGTAATCAATTACATAAGCATCAAAATGTGTAAAAATTTTGTTTTAATCGATTACAAGGACGAATTAATAGATTACTTCAGCATAGAACTGCTCCTGCATGTGTTGGACAACCAAAAGTCACTTTAGGAGAAGCTTGCACTTCAAGCTTCATTTGGGCTTCATTTCAATTTGCATTTCCCTAACATTTAGTGGCATTTACTTATAATTTTGTGGCCTATATAAGCTGGTCCAAAACTGAATGTAACTAACTTTGGTTCATTAATACAATTCTGAAAATTGTTGTGAGAGTTTCTCTTTTTTTCTTGTGTAAGAACTTCTTGAGTCTTATCAATGGCTTCTCAATGCTATTATGGTGATTCTTCCTAGGCTTATTGGAAAGATTTTCCATGGTGCCATCCATCTTCATCCATAATCTTTCTTTCATCTTCCATTGTTGAATTAAAAAGCTTAAAAACAGCCCCAAATTCTTGTGTAAGTGCAGAAGTTAGAGTTCTTGAAGTTTGCTTGAAGATTGAGTTTCATTGCAAGGTAGATTTGGGAAAACTAATAGATATGGATTCAACTATTCATCAAGCTACATCATAGCCATACATCATGTGGTATCTAGAGCCTAATCCTTGTGGGATTCTTCTTCAACTTCAATTTTAAAAGTTCTTCAAAGGTAAAAAACTGCACTAAATCTGAAAAATGAAAATTCATTTCAATTCCTTGTTTCTTGTTGTTTTGATTTGATTCTTGGTGGTGTGGGCTTGTTGTGTGTTCCACCACATAACCCTCGTGTTTCCTTCAAGTTTCATGTGATTTAATAATGTGTTCATGTTCTTCATGTGTTCTTGATATTTTTCTAATTTTCTAGTCTTGATCTCTTGTCAATTTTTGTTAGTAGTATTTTTTGTGTTGTTTGAACACTTGTTTTAATTCTAATCTCATGCCTAAACTGAATTGAGTTGTTAGAAACAAATTTTACAATAGTCATACATCAAAATTTTGTGATTCATCAATTTCCTTAAGAAATTTTGAACTTGTGCAACAGAAAAACAAAGGCTTACAAAAAAGAGAAACATTTTGGTACAACCAAAGACATTATTGAATTGTGTCTGGAAAAATACAAAGAAAAACAGAATTTAGAAGAAAAGAAAAGTTACAAAAGCTACAAGTTCAAATTTCCATTGAACCACAAAATCAAGTGAACTTGTATGACATGCAAATTTTATGAAATTTGGCTTCTAGCAATTGAATTTACTTGGCATATCCTCCTTGTACAATTTGGTACATCCAATATATGTCCTTGAGTTGTCTCATTAAATTCCAATTAGAGTTGTGCTTTTCTAAAATTTTTCTTTTGTTGCTTGTCTCTTAAAAATTCCAAGGTTTTGTCTTAAAGTTTTCTTGTTCTTGGACTCTTGAGTCTAGCCTAGAATCATTTCCTATTTCACTATAGTAAAGAAGCTTGATTTGATTAGAAGTTTTTGCTTAAGAACTATAGAGAGGAATAAGAGTGGAAAAGGCAAGAGAGAACATTATAGAAAGAACCTAGATAAAATATGCAAACACGAGTGAGAGTGACAAACACTTAGAGAGTGGTGAGAATTTCCTTATATACTTGTGTTTTTGCTAACAATTTTTTTGACAGATGAGCTCAATAGGAGAAGAGGCCTTGTCACCTAGGACCTCTAGGTTGATGAAATCCATGACAAAACAAATGAAAGACTTGCAAACCAAAATGGATGCAAGGTTTGAAAAGTTACAAAGGGAGACTCAAAGGAGGAGTCATCCAATGGAAAGTGTAGATGGAGAGGCTCATAGTAGTAGGAGGGTGAGTGAGTATGCCTCCTCTCATGGAGGAAATTATTATGATGAGAGGAGTGAGAGGGAGGATAGGAGAGAAAATAATGATAGAAGAGAAAATAGGAGATACAATCCTAGGAGGCATAATAGAGATGATGAAGATTGGAGGGTGAGGAGAGAAGAAAGAGAAGGGAGGAATGGAGGATTGAATGGAGTGAAAATTAAAATTCCAAAATTCCTTGGCAATAATAATTCCAAATAGTACTTTGAGTGGGAGATGAAAGTAAAGCAAATTTTTTCATGCCAACAATTTGATGAAGAAAAGAAAGTTACTCTAACAACTCTAGAATTTGGTGGCTAAGCTTTGATATGGTGGAACCAAATTCAAATGGACATAGGGAGGTTGAGGAGACAAAGACTAAATTCTTGGGATGACTTGAAGGCATGCTTGAGAGGAAGATTTCTTCCCACTTATTATGCAAGAGAAGTCCACAACAAGCTCCAAAGACATTTCCAAGGCTACAAGAGTGTTGATGACTACTATAAGGAAATGGAATTGATGATGATAAGGGTTGAAATTGTGGAGAGCCAAGAAGCAACAACGGATATATTCCTTCATGGCTTGAATAGAGAAATTCAAGATGTGATGGAGCTACATTCTTATGCTACAATTGAGGAGCTAGTCCCCTGATGTGTTGCAAACACATGTAGTTTTTAGTATAGTTTTAGGATAGATTTCAATTAAATATGAAGGAAATAGAATAGAATTAAGTTAGTTTAGTATTTTAATTGCTTTGAATTAATTTCAATACCATTTAAGCATTTTGCAGGCAAAAAGGAGGAAACTCAAGCAAATGAAGAAAACCAAGTCTGAAGTCCCACGCTATTAGCATGGGAATTCACGCTATCAGCGCCAGATGCAGGGAATGAAGATTGAGCTCTCGAATGCTCCACGCTACTAGCATGGTAACTCACGCTATCAGCGTGAAGAAGATGAAACCAGGCTAATTGACTCGACCAGTTCACGCTATTAGCGTGACATCCACGCTATCAGCGTGAGAGAAGCCTGGAACAAACCTAAAGACTCGAAGAACTCACGCTAATAGCGTCACACTTTTGAAAGACCCACGCGATTAGCGTGGAATCGTGCGCTGATCGCGTGGCTGTGATTTTGTTTCCTGTTTTAAAAGATTGGTTTCGCGATTAGGTTTATCTTTTGGCTTTCTTACCTTAATTAAACATTATTATAAATATGAGGCCTCTGAATACCTGAAAAAGGAGAATCAGATAGTAACAGTTTTGGTATTAGTTTACTTAGCCATTAGAGAAATCACACTCCTAGGAATCAAGACTCCAAGCCAATTTTCTGGACAACTATGAATTGTATTATTGCTTTGGTGTTCTCGAGGCCTATGGTAGGCTAAATCTTTCATTATGGGAAGGCCATGAACTGATGAGTTAACCTCTGTAATTTGACTGGTATTGAAATATATGTTTTGCTTGTTTTAATTATTTTCTGTTCTTTATTTTATCTTGATTGGAATTGATCACTTCGATTAAGTATTGAGGGGTAGGATTCGCAATGGGAACGTTGGGGTTCTACTTTCTGACCTGTTAAGAATAACATTCATTCTTCGCCTAGGAATAGGGATGCGTGAGTGCGGAGGCTATAATATGTTCTTTACATGCTTAAACTAATAGATTTCACTAAGGAATTAGGTTTTCAATGCAGTTTAAAGGGTTGGTTCGCTAAGGAATTAGGAATTAACTATTATAGAAAAGACTTATTCTCCGAGCAATCAAAACACAAACCCATACGATTTGTTCTCTTAATGCTTAATTTGACAGAATCGCTAAGGGTTTAGGGTTCTCGATCGAATTAAAGGGTGAAATCACTAGTTATCTAGGGTTTGCAAATTTAGTAGAGATTTATCATATGTATGCTTTAAGGTAACAATCCAGTCAAGTGAAAGTTGTGATACTCAAAAGGGAGTGTGCCTGACCACAATCTCTCTCTACTGGTAACATTCTTACTACTCTTACTGCACTTTACTTTTCTGCTCTTTGCTATTTTTCCAATACAACATTCAACAAACTCTTCTCTTGTCACTTTCCATTTTCAATCACATTTATTTATTATTGCTGTAGAATTACCCCAATCCCTGTGGAGACGATAACTCACTTACCTACTCTATTACTTGTTAACGATCGGTGCACTTGCCGTAATCACGCAACAAGTTTTTGGCGCCGTTGCCGGGGATTGGTAACGGATTTCACAGTAATCTTAATTTTGTGATTGAAACTTTTGTTACTAATCGCTTCTCTAAGTTTTTATGCGAGGTCCAGTTAGCTCTGAGGAGTTGGAATTCGATCCAGAAATTGAGAGAACAGTCTGTAGGAGACTAGCTAGACAAAGAAGGAGAGAAGCTGAAATTTTCGACTTTGATTCACTTCCAGAATTTGAGTCGGAAGAAGAGATGGCTGAAAAACAACCCAATCAGCCAAGACTGCGACCAGAAGATGAACTAATGGAGGATATTCTGGCTCCTATGTTCACAAGACCCAGCTCCAGCATTATAAGACCACCAATACAAGCTAACCACTTTGATATAAATCCTTCATTGATAGCATTGGTGGAACGCAGTCAGTTTGGAGGAGATGATTCGGAAGACCCACATGACTTTATAGATAGATTCCTTAGAATCTGTGATACCATTAGACATCAAGGAGTCTCCGATGACGCTGTAAGACTGAGTCTATTTCCGTTTGCTGTAAAAGGACATGCTTTGAGGTGGCTGAACCGTCAGACCTCTAATAGCATTGCAACTTGGGAGGATTTAGTCTCAAGATTTTTCGCAGAGTATTTTTCCATGGATAAGTATAACCGTT
>PYAF01003710.1:152365-166086 GCA_007407185.1 Glycine tomentella
TGATCATGTCTCTGAGTCGACCTAGGTTAGCTCTGTGCTACAGAATTAGCTTAGTAAAATTGTTTTGGTGCGTGTCGACAACGTGTTTATCACTGAGTCATTTTAAACTTTGTATTTTTCTGTTTCTTATGTTTTTCTGTTTTCATGCTTTTATTTTCATTTTTTTAAGCTTTGTATTTGGTTCCCTCAACAATTAATATATCCATTTATGTTTCTCCTTTTCATTATCCGCTGTGCTTTATATGTTTTTGACTTTGGTAAGCCAAATAGGGGGAGAAATTGATTGATTTGGTCATGCTCTGCAGTATACTCTGTTCTACCCTGTTTTTCTGCATAATTTTTGCCCAAATTTTAAATTGAATGGATTATCAAATTAAGGGGGAGCTAAGTGTTAAAAGTTAATCAAATAAGTAAAATATAAATGTAAATGAATGCTGGATCAAACAACAGATGCTTTAACACTTGTTCTTGGCAAAGAGTTGAAATTGTTTGCAGGTTTGCAAAGCTCAAGTTTTTTAAAATTTGGTTCCCTCAATTAACTTCAAGTCCAACACTTAATCAAGCAAGAATTTGGCATGTTCAAAGCCAAAAAGGGGGAGATTGTTGGATATAGGGGGAACATCATGAAGAATGGAAGAATATGATTTAAGATTGGTTTTGAGCTTTCAACATGCTTGGATGCCTTGAAGGTGTAATTGATTCAAGTGTAAGAGAAAGATTAATCTGGTGATCCATGATTTGCATTCATTCATTCATACATTCATTAATCTAAATGGTTTTCAAATAAAATAACAAACTTTAATAATTTGGTTAAGGTTTTAATCTAAGTGAAAGGTTTTTGGAAAAATGCTATTTTCACTGATTTAATTGATTAGTTAAGGTTATAATCGATTAATATGTTATTTGTTCATCTGGAAAATCTTGTATGGACATTGTAATCGATTACTCATCGGAATAATCGATTATTTGATCCTTGTTTAAAACAAAGCTGCTTTGTTAATGAATTTAATTGATTACTTAAGAGTTGTAATTGATTACATAGTTAATCATGTTTTTAAGCCTTGCTGTGATAGTCGGTTACCACACATTATAATCGATTACTTAGGTTGTTTGAGAAAAATCACTTTGTTGTTTTAATCAATTACCAAAGATTGTAATCGATTACACGTTCAGTTTGAAAATATATGTTTTCTGCTTTAATCAATTATCAAATATTTTAATCGATTACACAGTATAATTTGTAAAACTAAGACTTTCTGTTTTAATCAATTACAGCTCGAGATAATCAATTATTTTGCTCGTTAGAGAAACCAGAATTATTCTTGAACGGTTTAATCGATTACATGGTCATTGTAATCGATTGCATAAGAATAATAACAGATTATTAGGCGCGTTTAATTGATTACAATTAGTTACAAATTCTGTTATAAATAGGATTGAAGGCTGATCTTATTTCACAACTTGATCATTCGTATTTCTGAGTATACACAAGCCTCTTAAGCAATTCCTAAGTAATCCTAAGTGTTTTTACTTCTTGCTTCATTCAAAATATCAATGGGTCTTTGAATGATTCTTGAGCAAGATTCTTTTCAAGATTAAGGAGAAGTATGTTCTGAGTTGGATTTCTTCTCAACCTGATTTGGTAATTCATTTGCATTCATTCATTGGATCATCAGGTTATCTCTCTCCTTAATTGTTGTGTGTAAATTTTATTTTGAATTTCTGTGTAAGATTACTATTGTAAAGTGGGTTCTTGCTTGTATCTAGAGAAGGGTTCTCTAGTGTAAAGAACATAGTAGTGTTCTCTGGTTCGTTGTCTGTTAGAATCTAATAGTGTTTTAGATTTCTAATCTTTATCTAGGGTTGATAAAGGGGAGATGTTGTAATTGCATTTAAGAACAAAAATTTTATAATAGTGGAACTCTAATCTAGTGTTGATTAGAAGAAACTGGATGTAGCTTCAAGTTTTGAAGTGAACCAGTATAAATTGCTTGTGTGTTGATTCTATATTTCTATTCTCATCTTATTCATTGATATTTGATTCTTTGATTCATATTCATTGTTCAACAAGTTCATTTTTGATCTATTGAATTCTTGGGTTGAGACATTTGATTGAGTAAAAAGATATCTTGGTTTTGAAAGTGATAAAGATCCTGAAACTCTGATTTGAAAAAGTTTTTAAAATACCAAGGTTTTAACCAATTCACCCCCCCTCTTGGTTATTGTGAAGTATTCCTATTATTTTTTAGAAAATCGTTTTTTTTGGAAGCAAGAACATGAAATTGCTTTCCAAACATTGAAGGATAAGTTATCTCATTCACCTATTCTTGCATTGCCTAATTCTAATGCTTCCTTTGAATTGGAATGTGATGCATCTAATGTAGGCATTAGTGGGTTTTAATTCAAGATAGACATCCTATTGCTTATTTTAGTGAGAAATTGAAGGGTGTATGTTTGAACTATTCCACTTATGATAAAGAATTGTATGCACTTGTTAGAGTTTTGCAAACTTGACAACATTATCTTTTACCTAAGGAATTTGTGATACATAGTGATCATAAATCTCTTAAATATTTGAAAAGTCAAGGAAAACTTAACAAGAGACATGCTAAGTGGGTTGAGTTGATTGAGCAATTTCCTTATGTAATTAAACACAAGTAAGGAAAGATGAATGTGGTGGCAGATGCCTTATCAAGGAGGCATTGTTTGATTTCTATGCTTGAAACTAAATGGCTTGGTTTTAATTACATAAAGGAATTGTATGCAACTGATCATGACTTCTCTAGTATTTTTGCTTTGTGTGAGAATGAGGCTTATCAAGGATATGTTAGACATGATGGTTTCTTGTTTAAGGAAAAGAGACTATGTGTTCCTAAAAGCTCTTTGAGAGAACTTTTCATTAGGGAAGCTCATGAGAATAATTTGATGGGGCACCTTGGTGTGGATAAAACTTTGGCTATTTTGCATGAACATTTCTTTTGGCCAAAAATGAAGCATGATGTGCATAAGCTTGTTTCTCAATGCATTGTTTGTCATAAAGCTAAATCACCTCAATCTATGTTTCCTCATCTTTTCACTCACCGGTACTACTGCTATCTTTCCTCGAATATCTTCATTTCTTATCTTATCCATCTTCATATAACCACACATCCACCTTAACATCCTCATTGCTGCTACCCCTATTTTATGCTAATGTTGCCTATGTGTGGTCCAATATTTAGCTCCATATAACATTGTAAGTCTTACAGTTGTTCTATACAATTTTCCTTTTAGCTCAAATGGAATTTTGCGGTCACACAATAATCCAGATGCACTCCGCCATTTCATCCACCCTACTTTGATTCTATCATTTACATCATCATCAATCTCTCTACCTTTTTGCAAAATTGATCCCAAGTATCTAAAAACATCTTTCTTGGGTACCTTTTGACCAAGTAGATGCATAGGGTCTTGATCATCATCTCTGACCAGTGAAAATTCACATTTTATATACTTAGTCTTGCTTTGGCTTAACGTGAGTCCTTTATACTCCAAAGTGCTTCTCCACAGTTCAAGTTTCCTATTAACACCGTCTTTGGTCTCATCAATAAGCCCAATATCATCTGCAAAAAGCATATCACAGAATTTCCTTTTGAATATCTTTTGTTAGTTCATCCATCACTAAGACAAAGAGATAAGGGCTAAGAGTCGAATCTTGTTGTGATAGGAAAATAAATTGATGTTCCATTACAATCTTTCACACATGTGGTAGCCCCATCATACATATCCTTGATTGCATTTACATACTTTAATGGAACTTTTTTCTTCTCAAGAGCCCACCATAAAAATTTTCTTGGGACCCTATCGTATGCTTTCTCAAGATCTATGAACACCATATGTAAGTCTTTCTTTTTTTCTCGATACCTTTCCATTAATTGTCGCATCAAGAAAATGGCTTCCATGGTACATATTCCTAGCATAACTTCATGTGTATTAATTTTGCACACATATCTTCTATTCAGATCATTATAAGCATTCTCCAAGTCCACCTCACTTTTATCACCATCCCCATTAAAAAGTTTGTTAAAGTAGTTCATCCATCTTCCATTTACATTTCCATCTTTTACCAAAAGTTTTTGATTTTCATCCTTGATTAGTCTAACTTAGGTGAGGTCTTTACTATTCTTATTCCTCATTTTTGCAAGTTTGTATATACCTTTTTCACTATCCTTTCTCCCCAGATTTTTATACAAATCGGTAAAAACCTTGCCTCTAACTTCCCACACTGCTTTCGTTGCATTTTTTCTCACTAATATAAACCTTTGCAAGTTCTCATCATTGGGACTTTTATGCAAAGATCTAAAGCATTCCTTCTTCTATTTAATTTCCTCCTGTACCTCTCCATTCCACCACCATGTTTCCTTTGTAAGAAATATGTTTCCTTTGCTTTCTCCCAGCGCCTTCCTTCCCATGTTTTGGATACACTTTGCCATCTCATTCCATATTTCATTTGCTTCTTCCACAGACTCCCATGGTCCTTCACACAACATACTTTCCTTGAACTCTATTTGTTTTTCCTCCTTTAGCTTCCACCATCTTATCCTTGGGGTTTGAACCCTCTTCCTCACATTAAGTACTTTGTTGAACTGAGCCTCTAGAAATACCAGCTTAGGTTGCGTAGCGACACACTCTCTAGGGTAGACTTTGCAATCGATACAACAATTTCTATCTTCTCTTCTAGCCATAAAGAAATCAATTTGACTACGATTTTGGCCACTATGATAAGTGATAAGATGAGACTCTCTTTTCGAAAAAAGGTGTTCGCTAGCATCAAATTGTAGGCTAGTGCAACGTTCAAGATATCTTCTTTAGTTTCATTTCTTACTTCATAGCCAAAACCTCCTTGAATTCTATCAAAACCTCCACTGCTTTTACCAACATGACCATTTAAGTCTCCTCTTAGGAAAATCTTCTCCTCTCATGATATCTCAATCAAAACCTCCTCCAACTTTTCCCAAAATTGGTTTTTATCATTTGATTGCAGTCCAACTTGGGGTATATACACACTGATGATATTTAAATTTAAATCACCCACTGTAAGCTTAATCAGCATAGTCCCGTTGCCTTTCATTTTGACGTCAACACCATTTCGACTCTTGTTTATATCTGTATACCACAACTTGAAACCATTGCCATCAACTTCCTTGGCCTTTTCTCCCACCCACTTAGTTTCTTGCAAGCAAACAATATTCATTTTCCTTCTGGCAAAAACATCTGCTAACTTCCTCAGTTTACCTGTGAAGATTCCTATGTTCCAGATTCCTAATTGCATCCTTAACCCCTGGGCGATGTTTACCCGCCACGCTCACCCATCTTCGTGTCAGGAGCCTGGCATACTTGTCATCGAGTCTAACCTGGCGCCTTGCCTTGAGGCAAGGACCCTAGCTCACTTATCACTGCATCCTGGAACCGATGTAGTGGCTTGCCTTGTGGCAAAGGTCCTAGCCCATTTTTTGCTACACCCGAAGTCCGTTGTAACCCGTCGCTATTAAGGGTACGTCCCAACAAAATATCATAATGGGTCATCTCATAAAAGTAGCTTTTTTTTACGATCGGTTCGCAACACCTGACATCAACCCTCCTCCTTTATCCTGGCTTGGGACATGCCATGCATGCAATTACACATAGGCGAAGTTATTCTAAAAGCATTTGTAGTCAAATATTATTATTTACTAGAATGACAATAATGCATTGAGGCTATTGTGTGATTAGATTGATGACCATATCTCATAGGTTATGGACAAGAGATATCAAGTCAACACACAAGTATAAACATTAGGAGTAATATATATACTAGATAGACCCACTATGATAAGGCTTCATAATAGTTATGTATGTGTCGTAAGCTCTTCTCACGACAACCATAAGGTAATAGTAGTCCTTCAACTTGAAGTCCCTACGATTCCTACATGTAGGAGTTGTAGGCTTTAATGCTATCAAACGTCATCCGTAACAGGGTGATCATAAAGGTAGTACTTGGGCTTGCAATGTGTAATGCCCTTATTTTATAAATGAGTTACTATGATTTTTTTCTAATTAAATATGCAAAAAAATTAATGATTGTTTTAAATACGATACTCAAGTATAAAGATTACATTGATAAGTAAACAATTACTCAGAAATGCGTAACTGATTTTTTTTCAAATTAAGAGATAACATCTTTCGCGTGAATAAATGCTAGTCGGATAATTCATAAAGGATAACAATATCTCTAACATATTGACAACGTGTTATTTACACAAAGTATTAGAGTAAAACCATTTGATAAGGATAACTTAGGTAATTACAAACCACCATAGTAAAAAGTACTAACAAAAAGATAATAAAAGGTACTACATCCAAACTATACTAGACTGCCACCCATGTTATACATCACAAAGTAAAATCTAGTCATACAGGATTAATCCCAACCACTACCCATCACCAATTAAATCATGTCTCAAGCAACTAAGAAGAATCCTCAGATGGGTCATCCTTGATCCTTGATGACTCATTCGTTTCACTCGCATCCTCAGAAGGATCCTCCTCTTCATTGTCATGATCAGGGTGGTCCTTCATAATGGATGCCCAATTGATCGAACGTCCAGGCAAGAGAAACCCTGTCTATGTGACCAAATCATACAAGGGATAGGCAGATAATGGAATCTTGCTACCGGGGGATGGCAAAACACACTCCCTGATGATAGGTTTAGCAAAGGTCTACCATCATAGGAATGTCGACCATAGAGGCTGCTAAAGATGAAAAATTAGAAAGTGAAGAAGTTGGAGTCGCTTGAACATGCATATAGCTGGGTATCAGGTACTAAGTAAACACCAACGATAAGTCAAAGTAAAATGATGGAATTTGAGGCTCCCCTGCCACCATTGAATCACCAAACCTAATGTTGCCTAGGAAGTGATCTTGAACCAAGGATCATGGTTCCACTAGCCATCTAGTGGTCCAATCGACATATAGAACACTGGTCTCCACTCCCGCCATCGTCATTTGAAAATAAGATGTATAGGTGATTTCTTCACTTCCCCATCATACTACATGCAAAAGGACCAAAGTCCACAATCACAAACACATCACACAATTCACTTATCCATTCCTAATGTTAGACTGCACGCATTCACTCTCGTAGTCCTATTCTTTTACTACACGCTTGTTCCACTAACTCGGGCCCGACTGCCTCATTGACATGTCATCATAGAGGTCTTACATATTTTATTTATTTTTCTAGGTGACATTATAGGAGTACATATCCTTAACTTGGTACTACAGGTAGGCTACTATTCACCACAACTGGTTATGCTTTCGATGATTGTTGGAATTGTCAAGTCGGCTACATGAGTCCCCCAACCTTATTAAGATCACAACTTGATGCAATTTTTTATCCCAAGGACTCACGACCCTCACCTTACATACCTCAGGTACCATTTGTGGCCACCCACTAACTTACAGGTTCAACCACTCTTTTGCCATCACTCCTCACTGGGTTGCATTTGGGGATGTCTCCTCTTCACAAACATTTATGGTGAAGTTCATAGTTGGTACCTTGATGTGGTTACCAAGGCACAAACTCTAAGCCCCACAGGCTCCAAGCCTCATTAAACGTTGGAGGTTTTTCCATCCAGCTTCAATATCATAAAAACCATCATGACATCGCTCTTATAGAGTACATCCTAATGGGACACAAGCCATTTAGGCCACACCACATGTTTCCCCATAAGCGTGGCAGTCATTCACACCCCCACGTATAGAAAGTCATGATATTTCCACGCGTCATTGCACATCATTGTCCTTTGTCTCATGTTGGAGCTCAAATCCTTTCATAGTCGGTGTCCAAACGTGCTTTACACCCCACTCATGTCGTAATGAGATAGGTTCTACATATTATTGCAAGATTCATAACACAAGCACCAAGTAAAGATTTCAATCCTCACTTGTCTCATCACACACAATTTCACATCGAGTATACATTCATTAATCAAAGAACAATATAGAGTAATCAATATCCACATGTGTCTTATCATACAATTATCACATGAATAGGTCATTATAGTCTTATGAGATGATTCACTCCTCTCCAAGTTATGCATCCTCATAATACTATTATCAATAAGCTATCAAATCTTATTCTATCACCACTATGTGTTCACATTTGTACATATTCAAAATTGTTTCCATATTGCTTCCACTTCGAGTCTTTCATAATTGTTTTGCTTGTCTCAAGTTTGGAATCTACTTCTATTCGTGATGTCCACATTCCATGGCTTTGTAAGATCGTCCTCATAATCTCACTTGAAGTCCAAGCTAAGTTTTTATGTCTCCATCGTTCCATAGTTGATTGCTTCTAAATATTTAAAGGTATTTCAATATGACAATATAACACTAGTATACTCCTATAACATGACCTCTCCTTAATGAAACTCATCTTTTAATTGGCATTTAGCGGTTGGACCACAACCCTAAAGTTTCATTATTTAATACCTATAATACAAAAAACCAACAAAGTGCATATGGAAGTCTAAAACAATAGTCTTATAGAGGTCCTTGGCCTTATCGCAATCAAATAGCATAGAATATATCATAAGACAATGACATTAAATTTATGGAGTTCATTGCACCCAATTTCTAGAACATAGAGTTCATGCATAACAATATTAGAATCATAAATTCCATAACAACAAAATTAACCTCATAGAGTTCATACACTACCACATTAGAATCATAATATTCATGTATAAAAATTGTACAATTATAGAAATAGCCTTCATATCATCAACAAAACATATAACACATCATGTTACCACAATAATGGAATTAGCCTCAACACCATAAACAAAACATATAACATACCATATCGCTACAATAATAGAATTATAAGATTAATCTCAATACCATCAATAAAACATATATCATATCATGACTCCACAATTATAAGACCATAGGGTTCATACATCAATTCATAGCTTCACTCCAAGTCATACAACATACAAGTAATTACTTCATTGATAAATCTTTATTTACCACCTTTTCATAATTTATCACTTCTCCTAATGAAATTCCATACCAACTTCTCATAATTTCAATGTCATTTAACATTATTCCATAAGAATTATGAGTATAATTCATGGGATAGTATCACAATGCACAAGTAATAATCTACATAATTAGGTATAACACATACCCTATTTGTTACCAACACAATAACACCTTTTTATAAAATTAATAACTCCTTCATTTCTCAGTGGAATTTTATGAAACTTGTCAGCATAGAAATCTTTATGTATTTAGTTTTGAAATTTTGTTTACACATACTCATAGGATCACCACACAGAGAGAAATAATCATTTTACTCATAAATGTTCCAGTAGAATAAAAACAGAGTCCCTTGCACGTGCTTCCTCCTGATTTAATTAGTTCCCTAATCATCACAGTGAATTAAAAGGAGAGTAACCCCCAATTTTAAATCTTAACATGTCTAATTTCCATATATGTTCACCACATTCACAAATTATATTCATATCATTAGTTTATTAAACAACGGTCACAATAAGGCATTCAACATAAAGTTTTTTTTTTTTTTGCACAATTTATATTAATTTCATTTCTTACAAAAATTTACATTTTATAAATGAAATTATAAGCCCTAGATGTCTACTTTCATAAAATAATTTTAGTTTCATCACCGAAGTTACAATAATTCCTAGTATACAATATCGTGAGGCATATCATTGAACAAAACTATCAATCAACTTGTTTGCATCATTTATGACTCTAAACCACTTAGCAAATCAATTTTCCAAAGCCTAAAATATATATCCATGACTCAAACATGGATTCCAGCACCATCAACACAAAAAAAGTATGAGAGAGAGAATAAAACCCCATACCTCAAAGTAGAATTCAAAAATTTCAAAGATGAAGAGCAATAAAGCACTTGCTTCTATCCATTGAATCTATACACATATGCGACATGCTTGGGAGAATAGAATGAGAATTTCAACCTACGAAATTGAGGAAAAACTAAAATTACAAAGCTCTCTTCAAGAATTTACCACTAAGTTTCACAAAAATCCATTCAATTCACTCAACCAAGCCTCCAAAGAAAGAGAAAAGTTGAGAGAACTTGGTCCCCCTTCCTCTCTTGAAAATGGGCAACACCCTAGGTCATGCCAGGGTTGGTGTTGCCTCTTATAGTAAGTCTTAATCCACCTTGGATTAAGGCCCAATTAGGTTAAGTGTCCTAATTGAATCCTAAATCCCTTATTAAAGCTTCATAACACTTAATCCTAACTTTTAGTCATTCTAAACTATTAATTTTAAGTCTAAGTCTCTTTATTAATTAAACTCTTTTTTTAATAAGTTTTGGTCATATTTACCAATTTGTTATTAATGAGTTGATAAAGTCAACACCTTCCCGTTGACCCTAATAGTCTATAATTGACCTTGTTGACTTTCTCTAATTTTTACTATAAAATGAGGTTTTTTCCTCATTTTCTCATTTTCCATTTTAATCCTAATGTACTATAATTCTAATAATTTAATACTTATTTTTCTAGGTTATTATTACTATTATTTATAATAGTAGTATTTCTCAATTCCTATAGTCAAATTTTTGGGATGTTACACAATGAATCTTGTTGAAGGATGCGAGTGATGTAGATAAGATTTGTCCCTTCTACATAACAAGAGTTATATCTATGGGCCTCTAGATAGAGTGGGACGTGCTAAATGTGCGGCGATGCGGAAATGGATCAGTATGAGATATTGGATCCATTTGTGTTTATGCGTCCACTTGGGTATCGAGAAATCGATGATTGGGCGTAACAATGATGACACCTTTGTGCCTAATGTTTGATCAAGACATTTGGATGAAGGGACAATGGCTACATGGTGGAAATGGTTGTGGTAAGGTTGAAATTGAATCATCGGATTTTCTCATGAGCTAGGTGGCACCGATGCATTGCTAGATGCCAATCATTGTCTATAATATTATAAGATAATATTATTGTTAGTCTAGTGGTGGAATTGATGCACAAGCTACGTGAATTCCTTATTCACTATTGTTGAGAAAAAGAAGTTTGTCACACATCTACTGTTGGCTAGCACTGACATCCTGCTCCAATCATTGCTCACATAGATTGAGTAGAGGCATCGTACTTTCGATGTTTTGTGATTAAGAGCAACCCATTCTTTGGAAGCAGGCTACAAAGTTATGTTCTAATTCCCTTAGTGATTCATGTGTAATGTGTGGTCCATGGGATGGGTTTAGTTTCCACTCATGGTCTCTTAGAAAATTTCAAAATTAGACCATGAAACCCCAACAGGCTAGACTAAAGTCCTAAGTGAAAGTCATTCCAATTAAAGATAATGGAAACAACTGCAGGCAATAATATTCATTCTACCTAGCCTCTATACATTGAGCCATAAATCAAATGATGTGCTCCATGGTTGATTTGCCATCTTGCCCGTAAAAGTGGAAAATCAAGGATCTTATATCCTCTAGGTAAATGTGTCATTTTGTGGACCCATTTAGGGTATGGTTTCTTGTACATAGGCTTGACAATAGGCTTCAATTGCACCCCAAAATGCTTATGAATTACATTGGCTATTACAATGGGATCAATAGTTGTAGGAGCAGTTGTCTTAGCATTCGTCCATGTAAGACCAGAGTTTCTATACTAGGGGTAGTATGAACCGTCTACCAACCGTTAAGGTAGTTGTATGTGTATGTGGTGGCTCATAGGAAGGCACATAACTACTTTCCCCCCATGTGTGGGCTTATATACCCTACTTGTTCCTGACTTAGGTCTTCCAAGGCATAGGTCCCCACCATAGGCACCTATAGTTGCAGATAAATTAGAATAGGAGTAGTAAGGTATACTGACAAAAATCCAATGGTCCCAGTAGCATTAGGGGGACACCTAGCTATTTACATTATACCAAATTGTACTAAAGGAGATCCATAGACCTCAACACCTGACAGAGGTCCAGTGACCAAAGGCTAACATGGTTGAATTCTAGGTAAAGAATTCGCTGACGCCTCCAATTAACTGTGATGAAAGTGTTCTTCCTCTTAGGCCTTCTGAATTTCATTAATCACCATGGGCTTTACAATTTCATGTAACTATTTGGAAAGTTGTTGCATGATACCATGAACTCCTGTCTCCATCTGTTGATGAACTACTAACAAAATAGGTGTTGCCATATCTAAGACTGAGCCATGGTGCTAGGGGTTTAACCCTCACTATCTATACAATCCTCTCAGATGAATTCATGATTATTTGTGGTAGCCACCACATATACCACAAGGGTAGGGACAACCACAATAATTATGGATGTTCCGATTAGCACAACACGTGCCTCAGTGGTATCACATTGACCTTAAGATTTTCTCGTGGAAGGTTCCAACTTCTTCATCCTAGATCATAATGGCATATGCCAAGGATGGTTAGATGACTAGTCATTGTGTCAACTAACACTAGTTGATTCCCTCATAGTGCTTGACTCAAGGAAGGGATTAGGTTCCTTGACTGGGTTTCTAGTTCACTCTAGAAAGCTTTCTAGCAGTTGTTTGTCTAAGGTTGTTATGTTAAACTACTCTTAAAATGAACTGAGGTAATGGAAAGTTATAAATTGCTAATGTAAAGTGATGAAAGTTGAATAAAGGCAAGTAAAATGTAAAGGAATCGTAAAAGATTTGGAAAGAAATGGTAGTTTTGATTTTTGAAGGTTATGGCCTTTTTTACATTGTGACAAACCCTATTTATAAGGACAAGAGCAGCTACAATCAACTTTCATGGTCCATTATCCCTAAAATCTAGGAGATTACGGGTAACCCATTTAAAATTGCTCCCTTGCTTTGCATGTTCCTTTCCGTGTTTCCTAAGCCACCAAACGTTCAAATACCATGGTTACTCCAATGTCTTTTACATTTATGCTCTTCATTAAGCTTGTCAGCTAACTTTGCCACCACATTATTGACTAACACTATCTGTCATTTCCTATAGGCTACCAAACTATCGACAACTAACTTTTTTGGTGTTAACATGACCAAAATATTGCACTAGCCTATGATTTGATGCTAGCGAACACTTTTTTCCGAAAAAGGGAGTCTCATCTTATCACGTATCATAGTGGCCAAAATCGCAGTCAAATTGATTTCTTTATGACTAGACGGGAAGATATAAATTCATGTATTGACTGTAAGGTCTACCTTGGAGAATGTGTGGCAACACAACATAAGTTGGTAGTTCTAGATGTTAGGTTCAACAAAGTTCTTAATTTGAGGAAGAAGGATCAAAACCCAAGGATAAGATGGTGGAAGCTGTTAGACTTTTGGCAAGCGTACCAATTGTCGTTGTAAGTTACAAAATTTATAAAAGTTCGTCTCCACAGGGACTTGATTTTTACTCAGCTAATTCAAATTTAGTTTTAACAGTTTAATAGTTTATATACAGTGAGTTTGAACGAAGTTGCATGTGATTGTAGATTACTAGAAATTACGTAAATTTAAAAGAAACGGAATTAATAAATCTAGTACGCAAAATTATGAATGATTACTGAAAATAAAACGAGTTTGATTAATTAAAGAGCGTAGGATTGGATTTCATCGTTCATACCCTTAGTATTCAATTAATATTACCATGCATAAGTTATTTTCTATTATTATTGATGCACACATAAAATCACC
>PYAF01003710.1:173744-196127 GCA_007407185.1 Glycine tomentella
ATGTTAACAGGGACTTGTTAACATCGGTTTTGTTTAAAAATTTAAAAACCGATGTTAACATAGACTCGTTAACATCGGTTTTGTTTAAAAATTTAAAAACCGATGTTAACATAGACTCGTTAACATCGGTTTTCTTAAAAACTTGAAAACGGATGTTAATATGAACTACTTAACATCGGTTTTGAGGTGTTTTTAACAACACCGATGTTAACAAAGTCCATTTATTTACAAATTTGCCACCGCGTTTTCGTTAACATCGGTTTTCCCAATAACCGATGTTAAGCTAGCGATGTTAAAACCTATTTTTTTAGTAGTGATTATTGCAAATAATATTCTTACAAGCAAATACAAGCTTCTCTTTATCAACCCTAGATAAAGTTCAGAGATCTAAAACCCTATTAGACCCTTAGAAGCCACACCCACACTGAGAACCCTACTCAGCTGTCCTTAGAGAAACACTATCTCTAATCTTGCAAGAAAACCCATTTACAATAGAACTTCAAATACAAAGTTTTAACAGAAAGTTTACAACCACAAAGAGTAAGGAAAGAATTCACCTGATGATCCAAGAATGATATGCAAAGGAATGAAAATACCAGGTTGAATGCAGTAACAATATGCATAACAACTTTTCCTTAAACTTTGTGAAGGATTGCCTTGCTTCACTAAATCCTAGTGACCCATATGAGAATCAATGGAAGCAAGAACCTAAGAACCCAGAAGAAAGCCTTTGTGAGTGCTTAGAAAGCTTTTAGAATGCTCAGTAATCGAAAATTCAAGTTCTACTTCATTATGTTTATCAGAAAAGGCATGGGTTCTATTTATACTAAATTCTGTAACCGAAATAATCGATTAAAAACGCTCCTGTAATCGATTGTTTAGCATTTGTAATCGATTACATACGCTCCTGTAATTGATTAAACCATTCATAGCAAGATCTGGGTTACAGCAACGGGTCATTTAATCAATTATCCCAACGTGTAATCGATTACTCCAGAAGTCCTCTAAAACCATATTGTACTGAGTAATCGATTACAATAATCGGTAATTGATTAAAGCAGAGTAAGTAAAAAATCATGTTTAAGTAATATAATCGATTACAATAAATAGTAATCGATTAAGGCAGAGTGAGTGCAAAATATGTAATGAACTAAATAATCGATTACAATGAATGGTAATCGATTAAGGCAGAGTGATCACTTTTTTCTAAATAAGCATGTAATCGATTACGGATCAATGGTAATCGATTAAACCAGTCACTCAGCCAAATCATGTGTATACTAAGATGAAATAATCGATTAACCCGATGATGTAATCGATTAAATCGTTCTTGATAATTTTCCAGAAAGCTTGAAGAACAATATAATCGATTCTTTTTGAATGTTAATCGATTAAACCAGCTTTAGGCTATTTTTCCAAAAACACTTAGCTTCTTTTTATGTTCCAAAACAATTACTTAATACTTTAGTGATATAATGCTTAAATGAGTATGAATGATGTGCATGCAAGGACTTGGATCAACAGAAAGCTTTCTTTCCTTTTACATTTAATCACAATCTTATCTTCACCTTCAAGCATGTTGAAAGTCAAAACACTTCCAAGTCTTCAATTTGCATCAATCTTCAAGTAGCTCCCCCTTGATAGAGTGCTTTTAGTTGAGTATTTTTCTATCCTTCTTAGCTTATTTGACTTCTCTTTGACCTTTATTTTCTTATTCTAATTCAGTTTTTGGACCTAGGCAAGTAAGTGGACTTAATTGCTAATTGTTGCGTATTTTTGGATTTTTGCTCACTTGACGTATCTGACTTGTGCAGGATCTATAGGGTGGTACTGATCTCCGAATGGAGCGTTCTAGGAGTCCCTGGAAAGATAACAAAAAGATCTACAAGTTTTCTACAAATAGTCCGAGGCCAATTCTGTCATTTAGAGGGTCATTTTTAGCTTTGAAGTTAGCGCCTCTGCACTTATAATTTTGGGCTGCGAATTTGCATTTCTTGGTTGTAAATAGCAAATAATTAGATTGTTGAGCTTGTTTATGGCCCATTTCGTTTTTAGAACTCAGTCACTACATATTAGTGACTTTAGTGAAACTTGGGCACCACTCTTTACATTTTCAATAAAAAAAAATTCAAACTAAAGTAAACCAAAAATTTAAAGAAAGGGTATGAACAAGGCACACATATTTTTCAATGGATCATAACAATGCACAAAAGTGAGAGAGATGAAAGATGAAAGAATAATATTGAGGTAACAAACAATCGATGAAAACATGACCACAAATTGCAAAGTGAAAAAGTAGGCAAGTTTAGAATCAAGAATGCACCAAGGTAATAGAATTCTCTCAAAGGGTGGCACTCAACCTCACATGATGTGTATGGCTTGTATTTACACTCAAACACCACATGCAACTAGTACATCCAAGCATTGACAAACCTCTCATTCCTTCAACTTGAAATGCACATGCATCAAAAGATCAAAAGGACTTTATTAGCTTGTAATGAATGGCTTAGGGAAAGGTGGATAAGAAAAGGATATTTAGGATAAAGCTTAAGAGAAAAGAGGGACAATGGGGAGCAAGCCAACAAGATAAAAGAAGGGTAGAAGCAAGGTGAAATTTAAAAGAATTTACAAGGATGAAAATGAACTATAACAACTTTTATTGCATATATTTTTTTTTCTTTGCTTGAACTTCTTTTTCTTTGCTTATACACAATTTTTTTTCTACTTTTCTTCTTTTTCTTCTTTTCTTTGAACTTTTGCTATTTGAACTCTTTCTTTTCTCTTTTTCTTTTCTTTTCTTTCAAAACAAAACAAAAGACAAACACCCCACACTTGTTTGAAACCCACTCCCAAAACAATCCCAAAGCCCTTTTTCTCCCTAAAGCTAGGGTAACATGGTTTTTCATCATTTTCTTAGTTTTTAATGAGCTAAACAAGAAAGAAAAGGCTAAAGGCTCAAAGAGGGTGACAATGGATATCAACACAAGGATAGACTTATTTGGCTAGTGGCTAAAAGAAAGAAGACCTAAATCATTTCAATCAAAGCATGTGCAACAAGGAATGTCAAAAGAGGCAAGGCAAAACATAGAGTAATCTAGCACAAAGGTGAAATCACACATGAAAGAATATATTCACAAAGGCTCAAAAACTCACAAGGCATAATTCTACCACACATGGTTCATCTTAAACTCTATTTCTCAAGCCTACTTATCACTTCAACAATTGCAACAATGATTCACATCAAGTATGAAGCCTCTTAATCCAACCAACTTTTTAACATTTCTCACAATTTATGCAAATTAGAAATCCTATGAAAAACATGAAAAAGTGCATAAATTCAATAAAAATAGCAACAAAACAGAAACAGCAGAAACAGACAACAAAAGTATACAGACTCAAAAACTAAAACAGACAAACAGAATATATACAGACAAATAAACAGAAAACAGAAAATTACAGACACTGACAAATAGACAGACAGATAAATAGAAAACAGACAGAAAATAGAAAACAGAAAACAACAGACACTGACAAACAGACAGATAGAAAACAACCAGAATTTCAAAAATTCTAAGGACCCTTCACCCCCCACTTGAAATGCACATTGTCCTCAATGTAAGCATGCAAAGAAATGCAACAAAGAGACAACAAATAAAAGGAGGGAAAAGGAAACTCCCCAAATGTCATTCAAGACACATCTTCACACAAAATTGGGAGGACCAAAGAGATGTCCTCCACAAGCTCTTTCTCCACTTGAGGGTTCTCATGAAATGCTTTGAGTTGGTGACCATTGACCTTGAAGACTTTGCCGGTACCTTCATTTTTAATCTCAACTGCACCATGGGGAAAACATTAGTACTAACAAAAGGTCCATCCCATCTAGATCGATGTTTACCGGAAATAAGCTTAAGGCGAGAATTAAACAATAATACTTTTTGGCCACTATGGAACTCCTTTTTAAGAATCCTAGAGTCATGGAATTTCTTCACTTTCTCCTTGTAAATCTTGGAGTTCTCATAGGCTTCCAAACGAATCTCCTCAAGCTTTTGCAACTGAAGTTTCCTTTGCATACCCGCTTCATCAAATGCCATGTTACAACTCTTTACCGCCCAATAAGCACAGTGCTCAATCTCCACTGGAAGGTGGCATGCCTTACCGAAAACCACCCTATAGGGAGACATCCCAAAAGGTGTGCGGTAAACGTTCCTATGAGCCCATAAAGCATCCTCAAGAAGCTTGCTCCAATCCTTTCTGTTTAGTTGCACCACCTTCTATAACACTTGCTTGATCTCTCTGTTAAAAACCTCTGCTTGCCCATTAGTTTGGGGATGATAAGCAGTAGCAACTCTGTGCACAACCCCATATACTTCTGAAGCAAGGATGCAAATGACCGGTTACAGAAGTGGCTCCCCTGGTCACTGATAATGGCTTTAGGCACACCAAACCTGCAAAAAATGTTGGATCTCACAAAATCCACAACAACTTTAGAATCATTAGTTTTGGTGGCCTTAGACTCAACCCATCTGGAAACATAATCAACAGCAAGCAAAATATATGAAAAGCCATGAGAAACAGGAAATGGACCCATAAAATCAATACCTCAGACATCAAAAATCTCACAAAAAATAATGGGTTGCTGAGGCATCTCATGTCTATGTGTAATTGTGCCTCCTGCTCTCTGACACTGCTCACAAGTGGTGATAAAGTGATGAGCATCTCTAAACAAGGTGGGCCAAAAGAATCCACAGTCTAATTGGATTGGTGAATTGGATTGATGCTTCTCTAATTTGTTTTATTCACTTGTTGATAATCTTGTTAATTTCTGCACTGTTCTTTAATTCTAGTTTACGTTTACGTTTTTGCAAGTTTTACTTACGCGCACAAACTGTTTGATAAAATCCCCCTTACTGTTATTCGTAAATTGAAGCTAGAACTATATTGATTGTGTCTCTGAGTCGACCTAGGTTAGCTCTATGCTACAGAATTAGCTTAGTAAAATTGTTTTGGTGCGTGTCGACAACATGTTTATCATCCCTCAAATCAACATATTTAACATTTGTAAAGATGCTGAATTTAAAAACTATTGAAAAAAAGTTGTACAACAAGTTCTTGTTAGAAAGGCACGAAAATGTATTCCTTAAAAGTAGAAGTTTAAGAACCTTGAATATGTAAAATCATTCTCTGGTTATATAGTATTCCAACATCTAACCAATGCCAAGTTTTTTCCCAAAAAATGCTCAGGTTTATTGACAGAGCCAGTCACTAACAATGTAACAAAGGTTTCTTAGGTAATGGCTTGAATCGCAATCATTTGCTTCCTTAATTGCTTCAATGTATTCTCTATCATCTTGTAACAACCCCATTACAAAGCAAGTGTCTCTGAAGGTTGGATATAATTTACATCTAATGGTTCGAATATCTTCAAAGCTAGTTGGCCCTTTGGAGATAGTGAGCATCATCCTAAGATAAAATATTTCACCAGAAGTAGGTGAAACACAAATCAATCTACCAATTGTGTACCCTTTCTTCCCAGGTCTCCAACACGATCACTTCTAATGTACATAAATTTGGATACAAATTCTGAGTATGTCAAATTCTTGGCTTTGGGAGAAATTTGATTTGCATGCATCCATAAAGTGAGCATAGATTCAGGTACACTTGGCTTTAAGAGGACATCATCTATATTTTGATGATCATGATAGTAGACTGATTGTTGGCCAGGTAAGTGAAAATATAGTCTTTCAACTGTTGGTTTTCTACTATGTATTGGGAATGCAAATATCTACCAAGCTGCTTCACATGGTGATATATACCTGGAACATTGCAAAAGAAATATGTCAATGAATTTAACTATAAAATTACAATATTCGTGGTGGTAAATATATATGGAATAAACCTGCAATCTAAATATTTTTTTTTATTTCATCTCTATTCTCATTTGTTGGAATATTCTCTTCAGAATCATTGACAATAAGAGCAATCACTCGATCATACTATTTATTAATATATTTAAAGAGGTATTTAATTGATGTGCTTTGATTGCACCATTCTATGTTAATTGTGCATGATATCTTAGCAAAAGGTCTTGATTATATGGCACATCACTACAGTTGTCAAGTAGAACACCATTTTTTGTCACTATATTACCAGTGTTTATCCTTTGATAAAGAGGATAACCATCTACATCTAAAATTGTGCAACTCTGAAATTTTTTAGGATAAAAACTTAGAACAAAATTCATCTTTCATACATGGAGACAGGCAATTGATTATGCCACATGATAAATATGTTCTTCATCCTTTGATGGTATTTCAACACATATAATTCTATCAATGTCTTCTGGTGTAGGATACTTGCTAGAAGGATGTAGAAATAGAAGTAGGTGCGCACGCGGGAGTCATATTTTTTGAAATTCTATTGTATACATATATGTTATTAGGAAATTAAACATAAACAGAGCTTGGGGCAATAAAAAATGATATTAAAATTGAGCAAGTATAACTTACATGCTAGGCCCTTTCCTAGTAAGTGTTGCTTTGTTAAATCAGTCAACATTTGTTCAAATTTAATTATGAAAACCCTTGAGATAACATCATGTCTATCTATAGCTTTCAAATGCATTGGAGACAACAATATTTGTATTTAGGCCAATTAGAATTACATGTAAAAGTGATAAATAAATCAGAAAATCCTACATTACTACATATAGCCATACCATCCAAATATAGTTGTTCCATATATACCTGGGGCTGCCAACAAATGTTGATGGCAAGATGATTCTTTGTCCTCTATTTGATCCTTGAGTTGTACCTTTATCAAAGGATTGGTGTAAATTAGAATATTTGTCAACTCTTAACTTTGATTGATTCATCTTGATGAAACAAGTCTCTCTGATTCCACCATGGTATAACCGTCAACAACAAATTCTTGGAAAATATTCCTTGAATATAAAAGTTTTGCGCTTCAGCTGGCCTGAATTATAGTCTAAAAGAAAATCATTCCTTTATTATAAGGCACACTCTCTTTCAAGCTTGACCAAGAGATGTCACCTTGTGAAGAATGTCATGCCTATATTCGTCTTCATCATAGGGAAACAAAAGTGGATATTGTAATGCTAAATAGCTAGCGTGTAACTCATTTATTCTTTGCAAAACGTCACGTCGTGTCTCTAGAATGATATCCCTAGTTGAGATTATATCTACATTCCCTTCAAACAATGCAGCAACTTCTGATACAGTTGGGATATTATATATCTGACCATCCTTGACGCGGTCAACAATGAGTTTTAGCTTGAGATCTGGCAAATTTTTCTCTTTTATCCTATCTCTCACCATACGAAAGGAGTTTGCATGAGAATCATGTTCATCTAACATAGCTGCTAATCTTGACACAATGTTAGGGTCAACATTATTCCTATCACTACACCAAAAGAAAGAAAAACTCAGAATTTTTAGGTCACTTATTTGTTTGAAAGTTGACAAAGTAAAATGCAAAAATTTTAAATGACCTTTGTTTTAGAATTATAAATACCTAACATCATGTAATTTGTTTTCAACTTCATGTTCAGTATTGTAAATGTACAACTGTGCAAATTTTAGTACATGACCAGGCAGAGGCAGAAGGCTACCAATCCTATGGCATGGCTGACCTTGAATACGGATAATTGGTGACCCTTTTCCATTGTTTATAGTTTTGTCAACCTTTGCTCCAGGAGATGTAAATGCAAACATCATATTATACATCAGAATGTTTTGTTGATAGTTCTTGCTTTCATTTGCAAATATATCAAATAAGAGATGTTGCAATAGTTGAGGTGCTGGCGATTGTAATAATGGTAATTGAACTTTCCCATTGCCACAACAAAGGTTGAATTTCAAATTGGCAGCATCCCTATATTTGTCCATCCTCTCATCATACCACATCATTGTTTGACACTCTTTGCATTGCATAATTGGATCTCAAATATCAAAATATCCTAACATAAGAAAGTAGAATTAGTAAGATAAATTGACATAAAGAATTTGTGTATGATTAATTTGGTAATACCTTCTATGTGTGAATTCATTGGGTTTGTGGTGGTAAGAGCACCTAAGTCTTCTTCCTCGTCAATAAAATCAACATCTAGGTTATATTACAAACATCATAATATGATTTAAACCTTAACATGTAAAAGTAAATTAAATTTACCGAAACTAACCATTAGAGGAATCATAATCTGTTTGAGTATATGTTTATTGAATTGCAATTGTTTGTACCTTCATTGCTTTGAAAACGGACACGTGAGGTACTCGGTTGGACACTCTTCAACGTAGTGGTATTGCAATTAGAAGAAGAAGTGGTGTAAGGACCCTCATTCTTGACACCTAACCCCGCGCGATCGCGCGGGGATTCACTTGAGAAAACCATGTTAAGGGTGCCGCGCGGATGGCGCCAGGGTTGGCGCTGATCGCGCCGGACCCTCTGGAAGCTGACGCTGAGAGCGTCAATATGGCGCTAGGAGCGCCAGAGATTTTCCAGCAAGCGCGGGTCGCGCGGTTAGCGCGGGAAGTGGCCTGGAACATCCATTTTCTCTGGATTTCCACGCGGCCAGCGCCAAGGTTGGCGCGGATAGGGCCATTGGTTTTAGAGGTGGCGCGGGTAGCGCCAAGGTTGGCGCGGATCGCGCCACAAGTGCCCTGGAAAATCAGTTTTCTTTGGAAATTCACACTGATGGCGCCAGAGGTGGCGCGGGTGGCGCCACAGGTCTCGGGAGATTGGCACGGACGGCGTGGTGGCTGGCGCGGTTAGCGCCGGAGCACCGCCATTGTGGCGCGGATCGCGCGGGAGGCGGCGCGGATCGCGCGGGAGCTCGGGCAGGCTGAGTATATATAAGGGAAAACGCGAAAAAGAGAGGAAAATAATCCTCTTCTTCTTCCCTCAGCCTCCCACCTCAATTGACGACTTGCCAAGCTTCCTAGGACCTCATTAGATGACCAAAACATTTCCCTGATGACCTTTGATTGTGAGAGAAACTTTCAGAAAGCTATAATCCTTCATCCTTTCGTTTTAAACCCCATTTGAGTGAGAGTTTGGATTCTCAAGTGAGAAACCTTCTGAGAACTTGAGAATAGGCGAGACCAAGGCAGGAGACAGGCACCAGGGCTTGGAAAAGCAGTTCTGAGGTCTCCTGGGTCGCCATTGAGGTAAGAAATTCAAGTTCTCTTGGGTCTCTGTGATTTTGGGGTTTTCTGAGTTTTGTGACCCACACTGATCTGGGGCTAGAATTAGCCCAGGGTCCAGTTGAGAAACTTGTTTAGGACGATGAATAGATGAAGGAATAGCTTTTAGTTTTCGATTCTGATGACTTTGGATTTTGGCTCTGTGTTACCTGTGTGGCCTGTGTTATGGTCACTTGTGCTGGCCATCTGCTAAACCAGAGCCTTGTATATGTTGTATTGAGCCTGTGGGGCTAATGGAATGGAGCCTTAGGCGAGGCTTGAACCATTCCAATGATATTGTGAGTTGTTGAGGCTGATGAGATTATGCCATGCTTATGAGGCATTGAATCTACATTGATTCACAGGTTGATACTCAGCCCAGAAAGACCTTGTGTGGTCTGAGATAAGCCTAATGATAGGCTAGACTTGTTGTGAACCCTAGGATAGGGGAATTATGATATATTTGATCTGTGATTGATGGCTGTGGTCTTTAGATTGATATGAAATTACATGTGCCTTGATTAGGCCGTGATTCTGAGGTTATTGGTGGCGGGAGCCACAAAGCAGGGACCAGACCACAGAGTGACATCTTGCCAGGTAAGTTCAGTGTCCCTGGGGATGATTCCCATCTTGTGTGCCACACCACACTCCTGAGGAGTTGTGGTCATGTCATAATGCATGCATGATTATCTGCATTCTTGTGGTGATGAATTTATGCCTCTGTGCTTGAGATATGATGGATATATGTTGTTATTGTGCTGTGATTGTGACTGAGATAGATCTATTGGCCAATAGATAGATATGGACCTCCCTAGGAGATGGTTTCCTCCTAGTATGGATGGCTCTTGGGTGATGATGATCCCCTAGGCCAAGGGAATAGTTCAGATGGTTTCTTGCTATTCTCGGAGGTACCATATGTGTACATCCCCGTAAAGGGTAGCGTCCGGTGGGATGACACAGGTGTGAGTTCCTGCCTCACACTGGGAGATGGTTTCCTCCCCTTCTAGGAGATGGTTTCCTCCTAGCCTGATATGTTGATATAGGAGATGGTTTCCTCCTATTTGGTGACTTTATTCCTGGGAGATGTTTTCCTCCCCACTACAGGGGATGGTTTCCTCCTGCTCTGAGATGTGTAGTCACCTTGTATGATATGTTGTGTGATTGAGAAAGCCAGAGGGCTAGGCCAGTGGGCCATTTGATTGTGATGTGTGTGCATATGTATTATGATAGTGGGCCAGGGTGGAGGAGATTCCTCCATGGATCCTGAGCTTACTGAGATATGTTATCTCACCCTGTGTGGGGTTATGTTGTTTCAGGTGAACCATCAGGTAGAGAAGAGCAGTCTCAGGGCAAGAGGCCCATCAGAGACTAGACTGCTTGGCTGAGGAGCAGCATAGAGAGCATGAAGGCTTCATTTTGATTTGTTTTATTATAGTTCTGTATACCCCTTCGGTGGGTTGATATTCTTTTGTAGCACCGTGTGTGGTGTGAAACTGTTATGTATATGGATGTACAGAACTTTGATGTGATGTATATGAGACTTTTCCCTGAGTATATGTAGGTATACTTTGTTGTTACTCTGCTTAAAACTCTGTTATCTGTCTTGTTGATGTTGATTTTGATAAACTGGATCAGCAGGGGCGTGGCTTATTGTTCTGTATATTTGTGACACGATTTTATATAGGTGATTCCATACATAATGTATCAAGAAAATGATTCTATGCTTCCGCTAATGTATATGATTTGATTTTATGCGCTAATCTGATATTATTAATGATAACACGTCGGAGGCCTACGGGGTGTTACAAGTGGGCACTCCTATGGACCTCATCTTTGTTTGATTCGGATCATCAATGGCCAATCGTTGGTTGTTGCTCTCCTATTCAAATTCTTCTTTGCTAATACCATCTTTCTTTTAATGCGTGCACTTGCTGCAGTGGAAATACTTAGTTGTTGTGGGAAATCCATCAACTACTATTCAACATCACCTAGGATACACGAGTCAAAAGATAAAGTCACCATTTAAGAAAGTAATTGTCAATTAAAATGCATAAGTGATTGGACCATATTTGAGAAAGTTAAAGAATAGAATAAGTAAAAATATCATAATGAAAAGCTAATAAAGTAAATTTATTATTTGTTGTTTAGTTATCATTAGTGCATGTCACAATTAGCAAATAACCTTGAAAAGTAGGTCCGCCATGCTACAAGGTTTGTGAAGATTAAAAAATATAGTACCATTATCTATGCTTTTACATATACCACACGCTTGCTAGCTTTTCCATTAGTAAACTATACATTAATTGATTAATTTAAGTTTAGAGCAATAAAGTAATAGCATAAACACTATTTTAGATTGAAATTAGGGGGGCATTTAAATTTAATTTAAGAATTGTGGTATTCTTGGGTTTCAGTAGTTGTTTAAGAGTAAAGCCAAAGGAAAAAACAAAAAAAGTTGACACCAGATGTTATTTTGAAACAATGATCATATTAATTATCCTATAAACTTAGATTTAATCATGTTATTTCATAGAGATATGATTTTCATTTTTTTATTGATTAATTAAATTCTACGGTATACATCCTTATCCTCTAATATTTTCATTATAATGTCGATTTTTGTATTCAGTCAATAATTCTCATTCTCAAGCATATGTTTTAATTATTAATTTGAAAATTTTGGAACATGCACTCTAATATTTGATTTAGTATTTCATTTCTAACACTTGATCATCAATCAATATCATATTATAATTTCTTAAAATTATAATAGACTATATGTAATAATACCCCACATTAGTTGTGACTATTACCTGTTCTATTGTTCCAGATCACCACTTAATAGAGTACACCATAACAAAATGATAACATTATATTAGAACTCTAGAAAAAGACAAACATAAATTGTTCCACAAAAGTATCCTAGATGAGGTGTGAGTGACGGTTGTTTCATTCTTCTAGATCACCACTTAGTCAGCAAAACAAAACCACGACAACTAAAGCATTTAGAACCATATTACTAAACAAAAACCAACAGATTCAATAGTTCAGTCTTTTTTTATTTGTTTCCCACTCTTAGTAGTTGATTATTGAGTTGCTATAAATTCTTGAGAAAAGGAATCATTTGGCAGAACCTCCTCTGAACCACATTTCGCAAGAGTAATAGGAGTAGTTTGCAGATGATAGTCTGGATCACTTGTAGAAACATTTTTGGTTGGAGTGATTGTGCGTATAGCATCAAGATCATGATAAGCAGTAACTGACATCGATTGTTGGATAACAGTGAAAATAAACATTAATAAACACTCCATAGTAAAAATCAGTATAGATAATTGTGAAAACTCACTGTTATTTTCAATATAATCATGTTCATTTGAAGCGGATATTGAGATTTAGATGTACCCTGTAATCATGCATTAGGAAAGAACATTATTCTAGTAAATAGGTTAAAAGGAGTTAATGATTCAAGTACCTCCTCATTTAAGAGGAAATCCAGGATAGTTCTCATTATCATCAGATATTTTCTACATAGATGAATTCTTGTACTTAGGTTGTACCCGAACCTTGTACACACAAATTCAGAGACATAAGATTCAGTGAATCATAACATAATCAGAAGTAACAAATTAATAAGCAATGTGATGCTGAATCACTTACATTAAACATCATTTGATTTATCTCTTAAGCAATATTCCCTATAAGGTGCAAACATTCTTGATCCCATAAGACAAAATTAGATTTATGTTTGTTATGATACGCTATGACTTCTATCCTATACCTATCCATTGCACAGAACTGGGGAAAAACCTCAAATCAGTAAAATCTTTTAAAGAAAAAAAATACTGAGGAAAAACCATAATGGGGAAAATATTCAAGAAAGTTAATACACAGCCAAGTCTAAGTAGCAGATTACCTTACAGACTTTTCTCATTGTATCTTTCGCACAAACATGTAAATGGGCCATTAAGCATTGGAGCAATTTTGTTACACCTATTGCAAGCTGGGTAACACCACCCTTGATTATCTACATTTATTTTCCCAATTGTCCCAATAGTGGCACAAACAATATCCTTCAAGTTTGACAAAACGAAAAGCGATGGATCAACCCAAAACAAATATTGAACCGAATGTCCTAATCTAATAAGCATATCCATTATATTTTTGTGAAAAGGAAAAACACAGAGGACTATGCACAGTTCTGGCCTCATTGACTTGAGATAGACTATTGACCTCAACTTTATAGAAGAATTTGTCTTCTCTGAGTACTGAGATGATCCAGAAGATTGGGAAAGACTTTGATCTTTTGCTGAAGAGTTTACCGCTGGAACACCAATAGGTAATCTAACACCAGTTCCACAATCCAACAATAATTAGCTTATAATTAATATGAGAAGAGGACTAAATTTTTTTTTTGGTAAGACAATCTATCTAAAACAAAATTATTATATTAAAACTTTCTTTAAAAGACTTTATTTCAGGTAGTGAATCATTAATAAACAACTTCGAACTCTTCCATGTATTGTTTACCGATGTTGGGTAAATTCATACAATAGGAGTTAAAAGGGTAACTAAGTAATCTCACAATAACATTAAAGGGAATCAAAAAGCTACCAAGACTAAAAAAAATTAACCTTTAGCCTCTTTGATTTTAGCATGTGTCAATAAAATTATAACAGTAACCAAACTACTTGTTTCCTTTAGATAATTCAGTAATTACAAACAATAGTCATCCCAAACAGTACACATAATCGTTTGATCACTGCCAATCATAAACATAACTAATTATGAAATCCACAATTGAGGTCCATCAAAGATAGAATCAACACAAGTATAGCTCAATTAACTATGATCCTTCATGGTGAAAGATACCCTCTTTGGGTTACCATTTCTCTGGTGAAAAGTTATCTCAAAACACCAATAACATCTGTGCAAGAAAATCAACCCAAAAAAATCAATTATGCAAAATTATTAAGAAACATAAAACAGAAATCACCTAACAAACACAATTTTAAAATATTCAAAGGAAAAAAATGTAATTTATAACTAAACAGAAGCACAAAAAATATTGCAAGTAAAAAATAAGGATTACCAACTAACAGATTGCGTCGATAACTTCCAACAATAATATCATCATACTTAACAAATTCATAAGACTTGAAAGGAATATCATCCATTTCTTTCCCAATAATAATGGTAACTGCTGTGAAAACTAATTTATAAGGGTGAAGACAAACTTTGTACTGTCCTTCATTAGGAAATATTTTAAAATTATGCATCATATACGTTTGATTCTCCTTAAACATGAGCTTCCATGAGTTTAACTGATCCTTCTTTACAATCACATGTATTTTATCAACCTGTGAAAACAGAAGCACCAATCTTAAGAATTTAAAGATTAAAGTAAATGCATATTCATATTAATTAGATAAGAAATAGGACTAAAATTAGTAGCACAACATTCTTATCCATTATAACCATCTCAGTCTGCTCAACTTTGTCTTTAGTTTCAATAAACCAAAGTCAACAATCCTGACAACAAGTTTAAGTGTCTCTTTCATGTTATCAATGTTCTTAATGAAATCTGGATATCCTAGCACCAATGCTATTGTTGAATATGAACAGCATAATGAGAGCTAACATCATCTCAAGAAATTAACAGGGATAAATTACATATATAACATGAATAAAATAATTCGGCAACAAACAAATTAAATTCAATGCATTATAGAGCAGGAAAAAAATCCAAACTAAAATCAGTGCACACTTTGATACTAAAACCACATATGACCAATCAAACTAAATACACAGACACGTAATTCAGTTATATGAATCATAGATGGATTATTAGGCTCAAAAAGAAATCCTAAAACAAAATCTTCACATCAAAGACACACTAAACTCTACGAAGTACAATCACATTTGATTGCAAGGAAAAAGTTCATAAACTTGAACACGAATATCATTTATGGGTAAAATTTTCACATGTAGTAGCAACTATTGCTCAAGGCAAAAACCTCATAATGTTTCCTGTAGAGGGTAATTGGGCACAAAAGAAAATCGATCTTTTAAAAAAAATAAGCACCTTTGGGGATCTAATTTAGTTCAGTTAGTTCTTGTAGATTGAAGCATTATGCCAAAATTAAGACAAAGAAAGAAGATTTAAGCATTATATCAAGTTGGACCACATTGAGAGAAAGGTCAGTCATGGGAACATAGTAAGGTGAAATGATGAAAACTATTCTACATTACTATGTGCTTATCTCACATTTGCTATAGCATCTAAATTGCAAAATATTCATTTTCAGCTAACCCCTTGTTATTTGACTATGTAACAAAATGGTCTCACAATATATGTATTTTATATATGCATTTTAAAGACAATATACTAAAGCTTATGCTGGAAACCAAACCACGTCCACGGACCATCTTTCAATGCCAATGAGTAGTATTGGGAAACCGAATGTTAAGCAAAGTGAGGAAGATAAGAATTTGAGTTATGTAAACTAAAGTCACAATAAAAAATTAGAAAAGTATAAAATAAAATCTTAAAATCACAAAATTATCCAGAAAGTAATGCACAGTAAGAGTCCTCACATAAGCAGTTTAGAACAATGAACATGAGCTGCAAAAATATAAGTTCTCACTCAATGGTCTATATGAACAACTACATGAAAAGAAAATAACAGCGAATATGAAGCCTTTTAAGGTTATAGTAACATGTAGGACTTTTTTACTTGAGTGAGAATATATAGAATAAGGTTTTGATAGTCACAATTAGATTTCTACTTGAGCAAGAATTGAATCTAATATAGTTCTAACTAAGTTTTTTTTTTTTTATGAAACTGTTGAGACTGACCATTTTTTGTCAACTCTTGTATGGTTTTGTTGATACCCAAGATGGAAGTAAAGACCTTAAACTGAATTTATAATCAATATAATATTCTTTTAACATTCTCTAGTTCTATTTTTTTGGTTTATTTCCTAAATCAAGATAGATTGCCTTGAATTTTCTATACCTACCTTAAATATTTCTGTTTTTGATTTTTTTTTCTCTAACCTTGAGTTGAAATCTAAGCACCATGGGCCTGAACAACACCGTAAAAGTCATTTAACTTTTGTATGATCCAAATCCTTACTCCTTTCATAAAAACAAAGTTAAAAGATAGCATACAAGTAACAATTTCTTGCTTATATGATTTAGTGGCTTTAGAGCTAATTCTTATGTTAAGAGCTGCCATTGAAAGCACAACCAAATGAAAGATATAATAGAATGGAAAATCACGAACAAATTAAGGAAAATCATGTTGAGAGAAAACAATCCCTAATTCTAAAATAAGACAACAAACTATAAACCCATGCTTTCCTTTCAACACTCAAAGAAAAACATAAGCAAAAACTTACCTTTGGATATCAGATTATTTCGCTGAAACCAAGACGGTCTGGCAAAAGAACCAAAAGGGTGTTTTTTTAAAAAATATTTACCGATAAGGTGCGTTTTCAAAATTATTTCCAAATCTGGTGCAGGGGGGCATATATTTACAAATCTGGTGCACTGCAACATGCCTGGATCAGGCATGTTGCAGTGCACCAGATTCCTATAAATAGGCCCCCCCTCCCATTTCGTCAGTTGCACCATCTCTCTAGAATTGTTCTGCCTTCTCTCTAGAATTTTTCTGTGGCCTTTTGTGCAGCGAATCTCTGCTGAAGTGTGAAGTTGTTCAGATAAAATCTTGTTCATATTCTATAAATAAGGCACCCCGCTTCCCAGTTCGTTCGTGTGTTGGCTTTTAGTGTTTTGTTTCTCTGTTAAACTGCCATCATTCTGGTGAATATAATTTTTTTTTTGAGATTTTTGAAGGTGTTGTGAGTGACGAGAAACATGAGTTCAAGTGGAAATTCAGTTCGCGTTGTCTTATATTGGAATGGAAGAAAATATCAAGGCCAACAGGGTGTCATTTTTGAAGGGGACACACGAGGAACCTCTGTGAGACGTACGTCAACCCTTAGTGAATTGCATGAAAAGATACGGCAAAAATTACGTCTGAATAGCAACCAGTCAATCACTTTACTGACGGGAAGATTATGGCAACACGAGAAGTTCATGGGATTTCAAATAATGGATGATGAAGACGTGGAGTTGGTACTAGATGAATTTTGCAAGCAGGGAAGGACAGATTTTCTGGAGTTGTACGTGGATATTACCGAAGTTGAAGATGTTGTTTTACCCATCCAGGCAGTTCCACATCGTAGATCATCATACGCTGCTGGAGGGCCATCGTATGCTGCTAGAGGTGCATCGTATGCTGCCGGAGGGGCACCACTTGTTGGTGGAGAGGTGAACGTGTCTCAGGAGGATTCACATGACCCAACTTGGGTCATGGATGAGGATGAAGAGGATGACAATGATGAAAATATCACAATGGAAGATCGGCTTCTTCAGGAGGATGCTAGTGCGTCGGATGAGGATGAGGATGCTGGTGTGCATCATGAAGATGTTAATGTCGGGCCATCTGAAACTTGTCATCATGCGGAGGGTGGTTCGAGTCAACCAGAACAAGGTAAATTAGCTGACCATGTGAATTAGAATGTTTTTTCATTTAATTTGTTTTATATTGTTTATGTATATGCTTTTTAATGTCCATTTGATGATGTTATTTTGTTACGTTAAATATGTGTATGCTGTGTACCCGAAAGTGTGTATGGGTTAGATGGTTTGGTTGGGTTTGTGGGCGTTGTGTTGGGTTTAGGGTTTGGTTTGGGTCTAGGTCTTTCTGTTGAGGTTTAGGGTTTGATTGGGGTTTAGGGTTTCGGTATTCAGGTGATGGGTTATGGTTGTCTGGTTCTTTGTAGCTGATATCGTTAATTAAACTGACGTTCAATGTGCAGTTGCTGAGTCGATTCCTTTCTGGCAAGGAATTCCTCATTATACATATATTGATTGGAGTTACCCACCCGAACAAGACTCTTTTAGCGGTTCTGGTTCTGGTTCTGCTTCGGGTTCAGGATCAGTGCAAGGTCCATGGCAACTAGGGGATGATTTGTTTGTCAAACAAGAATTTGACTCGAAAAAGGACGCACAATTAGCAGTGAAGCATAACTTGATGAAGGAGCATCAAGAGGCAACTGTGGTAGAGAGCAGGCCCGACAAGTTTTCCGTGAAGTGTGTTGCGCATACTGATGGTTGCCCTTGGAGGGTTAGGGTTATTAAACCAGTTTTCCGTGAGAAATGGGTCATTTCAAAATGGGGTGGAAAACACAATTGCTTGAATGATCATATTTCACAGGGTCACAGACAGCTTGATGCTGACGTAATTGCTTCACTAGTCGTTGGTATGTTTTAATTTACTGTGATGCATTTTGAAGACATATTTGTTTGGAAAGAATGTTATTGATGTAATGTTAAATTGTTTTTTTAGGAATGATTAAGGAGGAACCATCAGTGTCAATCTCATTGGTTCAGGAAAGGATTACCAACACATTCGGATTTAAAGTTTCTTATCGAAAGGCCTGGTATGCGAAGTGTAACACCCCGTAGGCCTCTGATGTGTTATCATTAATAATATCATATTAGCGCATAAAACCAAATTATATACATTTGCGGAAGCATAGAATCGTTTTCTTGATACATTATGTATGGAATAACAAATTCATCAGATAACACACACAATTCATATAACATACCCCTACTGATCCAGTTTCTTATATCAAACATCATAAAGACAGATAATCTTAGCAAACAGGCAGATAATCAGATATACATAGCATACTCAGGGGAAATCTCATATCATAACACCCAATAGTTCTGTACAGACATATACATCAGAGTCCACACCACACATCCCGTGGTGATACAAAAGAATATCAACCCTCCATGAGGCTATACAGAACTATACATCAAAACAAATCAAAATGGAGCCTTTGTGCTCTCTATGCTGCTCCTCAGCCAAGCAGTCTAGTCTCTAATGGGCCTCTTGCCCTGAGACTGCTCTTCTCTTCTAGAGGGTTCACCTGAAACCACATAAACCCCACACGGGTTGAGATAACATATCTCAGTAAGCTCGGGATCCATGGAGGAATCTCCTCCACCCTGGCCCACTATCATAACACACATACACAAATATCACAGACAAAAGGCCCACTGGCCTAGCCCTCTGGCTTTCTCAATCACACAGCATATCATACAAGGTGACTACACATAACAGAGCAGGAGGAAACCATCTCCTGTACTAGGAGGAAACCATCTCCTAGAATGGGAGGAATCCATCTCCCAGTGTGAGGCCGGAACTCACACCTGTGTCATCCCACCGGATGCTAACCTTTACGGGGATGTACACATATGGTACCTCCGAGAATAGCAGGAATCCATCTGAACTATTCCCTTGGTCTAGGGGATCATCATCACCCCGGGATCATCATCACCCATGAGCCAACCATACTAGGAGGAAACCATCTCCTAGGGAGGTCCATATCTATCTATTGGCCAATAGATCTATCAACAATCACAATCATAATCACAACATGTCATATCTCAACATATAACCAATATATCTCAAGCACAGAGGCATACATGTCATCATCATCAGAATGCCAATGCAAATGCATGTATTATGACATGACCACAACTCCCTCGGAGTGTGGTGTGGCACACAAGATGGGAATCATCCCCCAAGGACACTGAACTTACCTGGAACAATATCACTCTGTGGTCTGGTCCCTGCTCTGTGGCTCCCGCCACCAATAATCACAGAATCAACGCCTATACAAGGCATATACAATTTCATATCAATATTCAGACCACAGGCATCAATCACAAATCAATATATATCTACAATTCCCCTATCCTAGGGTTTAATTAAACTCAGCCTACACCAGGCTGCTCACAGACCACACAAGGTCCACATGACTGCCTATCAATCAATTGAGTCCTCACAGACTCAATGCAGTCTCATGCTCAATTATCATTGGAATGGCCTCAGTCTCAACCAAGGCCCCATTCCATTAACCACACAGGCTCAATACAACATCTACAAGGCTCTGGTATATCAGATGACCAGTACAAGTGACCATAGCACAGGCCACATAAGCATCACAGAGCCAAAATCCAAAATCCAAAATCATCAGAATCAAAAACTGAAAGCTAATCCTTCATCACTAACTCGCTCTGAGCAAGTTTCTCTACTGGACCCTGGGCTAAATCCAGCCCCAGATGAAACGGGTCACTATTCACAGGAACCCCCAAATTCCCAAATCAACCGGAGAAACTCGAGTTTCTTACCTCAGTGGCGACTCAAAAGACCTCAGGATAGCTTCCTCGAGCTTCGGTGTCGGAAATCACACCGTGGGTCTGCGCCAAACTCAAGTTCTCAGAAGGTTTCTCTTGAGAATCCCAACTCTCACTCGCAAGGGGTTTCAAAACGAAAGGATGAAGGATTTCAGCTTTCTAATCGGTTCAATCAAGGTTATAAGTCTCAGGAAAGTGTTTAGGACTCAAAACAAGGTCCTAGGAAGCTTGGAAACTCATCAATGGAGGTCCTGGGCGTTGGGAGGAAGAAGAAGAGGTTTTTCTCTTCAGAAAACGCGATTTGCCCATATATACTCGACCTGCCCGACTTCTGGCGCCACCAGCGCCAGCTCCGGCGCCATCAGCGCCACTAAGTCGGTTAGTCTGGCGCTCTTAGCGCCATTCCCGTGCTCTTAGCGCCGGTTTTCAGAAACTGCGGCGCCCCCAGCGCCACTCCTGCGCTCCTGGCGCCGCGTTCCAGAAACACTGGCGCCCTCAGCGCCACATCTGGCGCCACCAGCGTCGGCTGGGAAATTTGGCGCTCCTGGCGCCGACTCTGGCGCCCTTGGCATGAACGTCCAGAGATATTGGCGCTTCCAGCGCCGGCCTGGCGCCTTTGGCGCCACATTCCAGTGGGTCTGGCACCATCAGCGCCAGTCCTGGCGCCATCAGCGCCGCACCCTTAACAGGGTTTTCTGATCCGAATCCCCGCGCCAAAAAAAAATGAAGGTCCTTACACGAAGTAGAAAGCAATGGCAATGGTTTACGGAGACTGGGTAGAATCTTATGCATTCTTGCCTAGGTGGTGTAACTACATGCTTCGTTTTGCACCAGGCGAATGATTACTTTGTTGCAAATCGACTGATACGGGCAAAGCGCGTGTTTCATCGCATTTTTTGGACTTTTGGACAGTGTTGTGAGGCATTTAACCATTGCAAACCCATCATTCAAGTTGATGGCACTCATTTATATGGAAAGTATAAAGGAAAATTGTTGGTTGCCACAACTCAGGATGGGAATAATGAATGTGTTCCTTTGGCATTTGTCGTTGTTGAGGGGGAGACGTTGGAAGCTTGGAATTACTTCCTTTCTAACATTCGCTTCCACGTTACTCGCATGCAAAATATATGCCTCATTTCGGATCGCCACCGGAGCATCATATCTGCTGTTCAAAGTCATCCTGGTTGGCACACCTTTTGCGCATCATGTGTTTTGCCTGTGCCACATTGTCAGCAATTTTAATCAAAGATTCAAGGATGCAAGACTGAAGAAGGCCCTCATGCATTTAGGTGAGTCAAAACGTTGAAATTTATCATAATTTTGGTTTAGAAAAATTGGTAAACAAACTTATGTTGATGTATTTTTTGGTGTTGCAGGTTATACACCCTCTACGGTCGAGTTTGACATCGGATTTGCGCGATTCGCGACTCCAGTACAGAGGTTGCCGAGTGGATCGACTCCATCCCCAAGGAGAAATGGTCACGTGCATATGATGTAGACGGGAGAAGATACGGCCACATGACAACAAATTTGGCTGAATCAGTGAATAGAGTGCTCAAGGGAGCCAGGAACATGCCCATCACCGCTCTTGTCAAACACACGTACACCCGAATGGTTCAATATTTCGTAGACAGAGGCGAGGCGGCCGCCGAACAGCTTCAGAATTCACAACGATATTGCAAAAATGTGGTTGAAGCAATGAGGCATAATCAGACACTGACTTTAGGACACCATGTACGCAGATATAACGTTGCTCGAACGTTATTCCAGGTGGATGATGGGCCTGACAAGTCATATTCAGTGTCCCTTGCCGATCGGGTTTGCCAGTGTGGGAAGTTCAAGGCTTTCAAATATCCATGCAGTCATGCCGCAGCTGCTGCTTTACATGTGCGCCAAAATCCTTTT
>PYAF01003710.1:198047-215466 GCA_007407185.1 Glycine tomentella
ACACTGGGCTACCCTGACGGGATGGATAGGTTCGTTCCACTAAGGTGAGGGTGGGGTTATCTGACAGTGGCCACAATTATTGAGATGTTGCTGAGATCTCAGTCATGCATCATATAATAAGATGAGCATGCATTTCATAGCAATTCTGTGTGTGAAAATGACTTATTTATAATTGTTTACGCATATTTATTTGATCTGTTGATATTTAAATTTGAATTATCATTTGGTCTGTTGATATTTAAATTTTGTTTATCAAGACTAACCCCGTGTTGTGTCTGGTGGTTGACACCTGTGATGACCCCAAATTATTTGGGCGAGCAGAAAAGCAGTGATATGGATGTCGTATGAGAAGATAAGATGAAGATTGTGTGCTGGTTGTATGCTTTTGATGATCTGTGCTTGCGATGTACTATGGACTGTACTACGAACTGTTTATATATGGGACTCTGGATATGTAATAATGAATGGATTGTGTGGTATGTGTGAACGTTATGGACTATATGTTTTAAATAACGCGTAATAACTCTTATAATTTCTAAACTCGTTCGGAATTTTCATTTGAACCTTAATTTCCAAATTCGTTTTTTAAAATCAACCAAGATTCGTTTGAACTCTTATCCTTTCTGTTTTTTCAAAATTTTTTTAGCAAATAAAAATAAAGACGTAATAAAAGTGAAGTAGAAGCAGTCGTTTCACATCGGCTCAGCCTCATGATCCGATTCAGAGCGGGGCGAATCAGCTCCATCAAAATCAGCCATGTTACTGTAACTTCATGCACAAAAAAACAAAAAATCCATGTTAAACCATGCAACCAAACCATTCCCCAACCCTAGCCCAAACATCACATACCTACCCCATTGAACCCTAAACCTTAATTATTTAACCCTTATACATTAACTACACATTAACCCTACATTCAAAATGCTAATCATTTTATCCAACAACTACACTCCCAAACACCTAAACAATTTTGTATCTACCTAATTTTTTTGTAACCTAACATCCTTTGCTAAATCACAAGTACATCACTAACAATATAAATAAGTAAATTATAACAACATGACTACAAATATTATAACAGAGGCAAATAAAGACCAGACGCTTACTTGTTCGCAAGATTTTATCTGAACAACTTCACACTTCAGTAGAGCTTCGCTGCACAAAAGACCACAGAAAAATTCTAGAGAGAAGGCAGAGCAATTCTAGAGAGATGGTGCAAGTGAGGAAATGGGAGGGGGGGCCTATTTATAGGAATCTGGTGTACTGCAACATGCCTGATCCAGGCATGTTGCAGTACACCAGATTTGTAAATATAAGCCCCCCTGCACCAGATTTGGAAATAATTTTGAAAACGCACCTTATCGGTAAATATTTTTTAAAAAAACACCCTTTTGGTTATTTTGCCAGACGGTCCTCTTGCACCCAAACTTGTTTTGCAAAATGAAAAGAGAAAGGGTAAAATTCTAAAGAGAGAGAATAAAAATCCACAATAAACACCACACTCACCTTCAATGTCCTCTTTATCTTCCAGTTTTCTCTTAACCAGACTTCTTATATTTAGTCTCAACCGGCCTACTTGTAAGCCCAAAATATACCCATTTGACTCCTCTCAATCACCTTAATGTAAATGTAATAATAAACACAAATGGAACAAATGCAAAACATGTAATACACCAGTCAACCTAGTAATTTAAATGAAAAAGACTGATCAATTGTTACAATAAAATTTAGAAGCAATAAAGAATAAAAAAATATAATATTTTATTTATATTTTAAGATCCCTAAATATGAGGAATAAGATAATAGGAAAATAAATTAAAAAGAAAAAAATAATATGATATAATATTTTATTTATCATTTAAAATCTTTTAATCTATTAAAAAATAGTTGATGTGTTGCAAACACATCTTAGTTTTAGGCTAGTTTTAGGTTATAAATTAGTTAAATAATTAGGAAAATAGGTTAGAATTAGTTAAGTTTGTTAATTTATTGTTTTTAATCTCATTCATTACCAATTGAGCAATTTCAGGTTAAAAAGAGGAGTTCAAAGCAAAGAAAAGAAGAAAACAAGGTTTCAAGTCCCGCGTGGATTGCGCAGGAACTCGCGCAGATCACACCAGATGAAGAATAGAAGGCCTCAGTCTCGAAGATCCCACGCGATCAGCGTGGGGGTTCACACGATTAGCGTGGTAAGGCCGCAAGTACCACGCCATCAGTGCCGAGTCCGCGCCATCAGCGCCAAGGACATAATTAAAAGCCATTCAACTCGAACAAGTCAGGTGGACCGTGCCACATCTACGCGATCAACGCCACTATGCTCAGCATCAGACCTCCAGGCTCGAAGACTTCACGCTATCCGCGTGGAGTTTCACGCCATCAGCGCCGTGCATTCGAAAGACTTGTGCGGTTAGCGCAGGATCGTGCGCGGGTCTCGTGGAAAGATCCAGTTTCCTGTTTTAAATTATCTGTTTCGAAAATTGGCTTTGTTTTGGGCTGTTACCTTAATTAAATCATTCTATAAATTCAAGGCCTCTGGGAACTGATAAGGGGACTGGGAGATCTTTTTATCAACCATATTCCATATTCTAAAACCCTAGAAATCAAGAATCAAAGTTTGGATATCTGCAGAACCATGAATTATTCAACTGCTTTGGTGTTCTTGAGGCCTATGGCAGGCTAAATCTTGTATTGTGGGAAGGCCATGAACTGATGTAGACTCCTCTGTAAACTTGACTGGCATTGAATAATAATGTTTTGATTGTTTTATTCTATTCTGCACTTATTTTCTATTCTTGTTTGGAATTGATCACTCTGATTGAGTAGCTAGAGTTAGGATCGCAATGGGGACGTTGGGATTCTAATTTCTGACCTGTTTAGGATAACAGTTGTTCATCACCTAGGGATAGGGATACGTGGCTGCAGAACTTATGATATGATCTTTTGAATGCTTAAACTGATAGATTTCACTAAGGAATTAGGTTTTCGATTCAGGTTAAAGGGTTAATTCACTAAGGAATTAGGAGTTAACTAATCTAGAAAAGGCTTATTCTCTGAATAATCATAACAAGAAACACCCATGATATGTTCTCTAAATGCTTAGTTTGACAGAATTGCTAAGGGTTTAGGATTCTCGATCGAATTAAAGGGCTAAATCGCTAGTTATCTAGGATTTACGAATTTAGGAGAGATTTATCATTTGTGTACATTAAATTAATAAACTAGTCAAGTGAAAGAGGAGGAATTAGAGGGGATTGTGCCTGACCACAATTACTTTTCCATTGATAACTTCACAATTCAATTTACTGCTTTCTTTAATTCTTATTTTATATTTGAACAATTAATCAATCAAATCATTCTCTTGCAATATTTTCTGTTTTACTTTCAATCACATTGATCTTTTATTACTGTAATTACACCCTAATCCCTGTGGAGAACGATACTCACTTATCTAAATTATTACTTGAAAACGATCGGTGCACTTGCCGTGGTGCGAGCGTATTAAATCGCTAACAATAATTTATATAAAGAAATAAGAAACAAAGAAAGTGTAAAAGATATAATATGAAATCAGATAAAGTTAAATATAGAAAGTCTTTAAATGTAAGCCATAAGGGAAAAGTTAAAGAAAGTAAAATAAAAACAAATTAAATAAGAGTCTAGACATGTTTTTTTTTTTTTTTTTAAATAGGACTTAATATACTTGCTTTTATTTTAAAAATTTGTCCTTGTCTATCATACATAACAAAAAAAAGCTAATAAAAAAGTTTAACCAAAACGAATTTTTTTAAAAAGTTTAAAGTTAATAAAAAAAAAGTTAATAAAAACAAAATAGCTAAATTACAAAAAAATTAAATTACAAAATTGTCCCTAATGTGACATGTGTCACATAATTATTAAGGGTAAAATTATAAATATATTTATTAACTTTTATTTTGTTAGATCCAACCTATTTAATATATATATATATATATATATAAAACAAAATAGGAAAAAATAAAATAGGGGAAGAATTACCATTTTGCCTCTATTTTTGTCAAATGTCAATAATATAAGATGTTTAATTTTGTAATTATGTTGGTGATTTTATTTTATATAAGAATGTCTAATTTTGTAATTATGTTGATAATTTTCTTTTATATATAGATAATAAAATAGACTTCAGAAGTCATTGTCGAACTTAGAATTTTAAACGAATATGCTATGACAAGATTCTAATCCAGAGTGTCTTAAATTATATATTTTACAAAATAATATAGTAATTTTAATTAAAATTATACCAAACTTATATTTAACAAGATTTTGAAAAAGAAAAAAAACATTAGAGACAATTATTTTATGAGTTCGTCTATAAATAAAATAAGATAGGTGGTCTGGTCTGATGCGTACCGTATTCGGCTCGTATCTGATTCTGCTAGTCGAGTGGCTTGCCAATGCCAGGTCCTTTTCACTTACTCTATGAAGATTACATTCGCAAGCGCCGTCTTTGCCAAAACAAGTTTCCATATTTAAAACGTTACATTCTTCTTCTTTATAAATTTTCCCATTTTCAATTCATTCACCTATTTCCTTCCTCTTTAGCATCTAATTCGCTGGCCATATTTGAATGATTTTTTTTCCATAAATATTTATTGGAGAAAAAATAAAAAATAAATTGAATTGAGCTCTTCTAATAAGTTGAAATTCATTTTGTACTTAACTTTTATAAAAACTATCTCATTTAATTTTTTTTAAAAATAAGATAGATAAATTGATTTTAGTTTATGAGAGAAGCTTAATGTATTTTACTAAGTGCTTACAGTACTTTAACTCTAGTATTTAGCGAATGTTAAAATTTGTTTATATAATTCATATAATATATGTTTACAGCACTTTTTTTAATATATTTTTCCCTTCTTTTTTTCTATGTGTAATTACCATCAAACTTAAATTATATTCACTTCTAATTTTAAGTCAGCCAAAAATTTTAAAATAGTTTTGTAAGACTAAAATTGTGAGGAAAAAAAGCAGAACACATAAATAGTTTGTAGTTTTATATTCTTATAATATTTTTAACAACATAATTCTCACTTAAAACTAAAAGTTAGTTAATTTTTTGGGTCTGACTTCTACAAATTCCTAAGTAACCAAAGTTGCTACTTCACCGCCATATTCGTGTATATATTAAATAAGAAAAAATATAAAAAATATTTAAAAATTAAAGAAAATAAAATAAGGGTGAATTTGTTTCTTCTAAAATAAATCAATACATTTTAAAAAATAAAGCATAAATTTATAAGTAGTAGTTGTGGGTTTTCTTAAATTCATAGTGCATATGTTATATTTGTATATAAAAAAATAGAGCATAGATTTTACTACTGTAGCAATATATTTTAAACTTATAAAAAAATTATGATTCTTTTATGCTCTAACATATACTCATTGTTTATAACTTTCTTTGGTAGATAAACTTCCGTAATGATAATTTATCGTTAATCTATATTGTCTCAATTTTTTTCTTTTTTCACGCTTGAGAATTAAAGACAAAATTTTAAGGTTTAAAATAACTCATTCCTGAGTTAGACATTCTTGACATATTACCTTTGATTGAACCTTTCCATGAATTGTTTCAAGATTTTCAATGGATGAAACATATGTTAGAAATATAATACCATTTTTATTTTTAAGTACATGATTTTTAATAAATTTTAATTAAAGAGAATATACTAGAAAAGTTGTTAGAGTAAGAAGAATATGTTGCTAGCATTTTTCATAAATTAATTATGATTATAATTAACAATAAATAAATAAGTAATTGCAAATATTATTATTATTATAGAAATTAAAAAAAATAATCACGAATTATAATAATTGCGCTTGTGCATGGTCAGGTGTTTTTCAAGATCAGCAGTCCCATCGCACAGTTTAATCAACGGTCGCTTGAAACTTTTCCGCAATTGGGTGTTCAGATTGCTTCGAGTTCCATATAAGGTTTTTGATTTAAAATATGATTCGTCTGGGAGACTTTTTGAGTTTTTTGGGCTAGTTGGGCCTTATATGACGGGTGTTGTTATTGGCACTACCCCATTGGCACCTTTCTGTTATATTCCGAAATTACCCTTTGGATGGAAACAAAACAAAATTGTGTTTTCGTTGTCTATATGGGATAAAAAATGGATGACAATGGAAACACGATTCTCTTGTATTGTTGTGCAACAAAATCATATTTGTTTTTCACCCACCATATAGGCAACATAAACACGATTCTATTGTGTTCTTGAATTTTAATGAAATGAAATCATGTTTTCATTGCTCGTTTTCATATCACCCTTCATATAGAAAACAAAAGCATGACTACATTTTAGGCTTGTATATTTATGAAATAGAATCATGTTTTCATTGATTATTTTTTCACAAACATTTTACAAAATGGAAACATATTTCCATCGTATATTTGCACAACTAGTGTATTTTTGTTGCACCGTCATTTATTCAAGAAAACACAATTTTGTTGTGCAAGTATACAACGAAATTGTGTTTCTGTTGTTCATTTTTGCCAGTCAGCCAAAATGTTTAAGGACCTCAACCTAAATTAAAGCACAATATGCATGGCTAACAACTATTAACAAACTTTATAGTCAATGTTAAATGACTAAAAACATTACCTAGAGTTTTACCAAGTGTCAAATGAAAATACCTAACAGTATACTTTATACAAGAGAAGTCAACTAAAACTAATAGGAAGGGGACACATATCCTTCAAATACAACTATATTATTACAGAAAAGGGTATACTTACATAAAGTGATTTCCGTTAACAAAATCAATTGCAATAAGGTGTTGATGTGCTTAGGGAGATTTCCTTTTTATATAACCTATGATGCTTTTATGATATTTTCATTGTTATTTCTCTATGATTTCTTCAATGTTTCAAATGTTTAATGTTGTTCAGATATGTTTTTCTTTTGGGAATGAAGATGGTATTTTACCATTTTTCCCAAAGTGATTTTACAAAGGTTTTGCACTTATAAGTCTCGTCTTCTATAACATGTTGTGCTTCTCATGTAAACATGTTATTTTCAAAATTAGTTAGTTTTTATTGATTCAACTGTAATGTATTTCACTTGGTTTTGCTTATCTCCTTTATGCAAAAACATACTACATCTTTTGATGCATGATCTATGTTTTATAAAACCATGTGTTTTGAAATTGTTTTGTGAAGTTGTTACCTTATGGTTTTATTTGCTATATTTACATTACCTTTAACTGCTTGATGAGTTAAAAGTTATTTGTGATGCATGTGTTATTTTTCTATAAAATCTTTTGGAACTTATTTATATAGATGGAAAAACATTTTAGTGATTTCCTTATTTCCAATAGCAAATTTTATTACTTCCTCGTTGGTGGAAATCAGTTTTGAAAGGTTTAATCCCTTGTATATGTTTCTTTAGTTTTGGGATTTCGTTTTCTCAAATACAACATTGATTTCAAAGTTGTTCTTAAAAATAAGAGTTTGTCCCTTTACTCTTGTTTTTTCAAATGCAGTAATGTCTTTCTCAGACTTTTCCCTTGATCAAAACGTGTTTTGCCATCTTTCTTTGGTTATAACATAGATTTTGAAGGGTTTGATAAAGTTTCATGGTTGCATTTAAAACTCACTGTCGTTATTTTTGCATAAGTTTCATTTCAATGAATCTCTGCATCATTTGGTTCCTTGATTGTATCTTCATTTTCCTCCTTTGAAGAAAGTTTGCACATGGCCTTTGTAGTGGTTTTCTGCTAACTCTATCTTAGGGAATTTATCCATTGGTAGGATGATAGTGTTGTTGTGTTGTTAGGAAGGTAGAGATGGTGTCATTTCAAAGCACACTCATAGTTGTGACATGCCATCAAATCCATGTTTTGACCAAGCCGAGTTAGAACCTTGTTGGACTTTGACCTCAACCTCTAGTACTAGATTTTGAACTCAACCAAAAGATTTTTCCCTTAGTGGAGTAGTCTAGAAAGTATATGCATTGACCTTCCTTAATAGTTAGTGGTAAGAAGGGTCAGAGCTTCGAGTGATGATTAAAGCTTAATAGTTTCTTAAGCTAAGATCCCATACCTTGGTAAGAGTTGGTATATAAGTTTGGTGTAAGGATCAATACCTTAGTAGAGATTAGGATTAGAAGGGTGAGAGTAGTGTTCTAGGGTAAGACCCCGTATTATGAGAAACTTGATGATGATTATAGTAAGTAGAGTTATGAAGCCTGGGGAAGACCTTGTTATATTCATAGTAATGACCTACACCTTGTAATGTTTTTGAGAAAAACATTTTGAGATGTTTGTTGGACATATTTTGGGTGTGTTGTTTGAAAACCTAGTGTAAAGGAGTTTTGATGTTTTAAATCATGTTGACAATTTTGATTTATCTATGTTTATATGTGATTTGAAAACTCTCTAGAAAATGGATCCAAATGTGGTTTATGTTTTTAAACTTGTTGAAATTTTATGTTCAGCCCTTTTGTGTTTTGAAAACTCACTAAATGGATTTGTATGCTTCACGATGAAATTAGTTTTCACATTCATAAAGTTATTTTGGTTCATGTTTTGGGAAATAAAGAGGTTTGTGGTAAAGATCTTGATTTTACGCAAAAGTCACACAATACTAGCAAGATGAAACATTGGGTGGGGAATTTTGGTGGACCACTTAACAAAAAAGGATGACTCGACCAGACAAAGGAAAAATCAAGATCTCCAGAAAGTAAGTAGTTGCATGCTTGATCGATGCTTATGATATTTTCTTTGCAAACAAATTTCAAGGACAAAATTTTTCTTGTTATGTAGTCTTGTAACACTATATTTTTTGTAATGTCTGATTAACTGATTTTAATTAATCCACAATAGTAATTAAATTAAATTTAAGTGACCATAATTAATTAATTAATTAATTATGAGATGGTAGTTTAATATGCTTATGCCTATGTTTATGTATATGTCATATTGTATGTGTCTTTTAATGAGTTTGAGTGTTTGGACTTTAGTGGATGGGTCTTAGGTCACAAAAAAGGGGCGGGTTAGTTTAGTAAAGTATGGGATAAAGAGAGGGAAGTTAAAGAGTCATATAACCCTCACAAACCTTTCATAAATTTGAATCAATTCTAAAACACTCTTATTCTCACTCCCTTCTTCATCTCAAAGAGAACCCTTCATTGGAGAGCTTGAGACCTTAATTTCCTTTCTCAAGGTACCATGTCACCGAGTTCAGTAGTAAGGAACTTTCCTCTTTCCCCTTTCATCTTCCATTTTCGTTTTCTTTTCATGAGCATCTTTGGGAGCTCATAAAAGTGTTCATAGATGAGGTTTGAAGTTTATTCTACTTGCTTTTGGAGTTTGGGTGTTGTTGCTTTGTATGTGTTGTTGCTAGGGTGGAGAAAGCCCTCATCTTGGATCCAAAGCCTTTTCCTTTTCATCTTCTCCTTCTCAAAGTTAGATCCTTGATTTGTAGAGGTAAGGGAAGCTTAACCTTTCTTTTTAACCCTATGATTGTATAATTGCTTGGATATGGATTGGGGATTGTATGGAAGTCTTGTTTTTTTTTTTATTTATCAGAATCAATGTTTTGGGAGATTCCCAATGCTTTGGGAACCAAAAATTGCATTAGAAACAAACTACGTTGGCTAAACTTGAAAAGCTATCAAGAATGCATTGGGGCTTAAACACAAGTTAGGCTTAAGAGCCACCCCACTTAAGCACCACAAAAATTGCATTAAAAATGGACTATTTTGGCTAAACTTAAAAAGTTGTCAAGAATGCGTTGGGGCTTAAGCACAAGGAAAATTAGGCTTAAGAGCCACCGCACTTAAGCACCAGTTTACTTGCGCTTAAGCACTAGACTCTGTTGTTTTTGGCAATTCACGCTTAAGCGCGAAAATGGTGACGTTTAAGCACCAAACTCTTTTACAACTTGGAAAATATGGTTCGTCAATGAATCTCTACCATATTCCTTCATATTGTATGATCTCTAATTGAATGAATGAAGTGGTGTTGTGCTTCAGACATAATAGGCAATTGAACCTAGTCTAATTGTAGAAAGAAATAATAAGTATTGAGTTATCATATTCATAGAGGCTATGTGCAACATAAAGAAATCAACAACTAGTTTTTTTAGAAGCATTCGCTGTAGCGAGTTGTAAACTCATTAAAGCGAATGTTGGAGTTTTGATTTTTTAAATGAAAACATTTGGCTATAGTGAATGGATCATTTGCTAAGATGAAAATAAACTATTTTTGGCTTTCGAAAGGAATTTTTGGAGCGAAAGTCAATTCAAAAAGAGAAAAGCGTTCTGCAATGAAATCCATAAAATTCTTCATATGAAATTCATTCCTAATCAATCTCTTAGCTTAATGCAACCAAGATCAAAACTACAATGACTAGTCCTAATTCCTTAATTCCTTAGGTGATTTAGACCTAAAAACTTAGAGTTTGAACAGTGAATATCTACAAAGCAAGCACTTGATTCATTCTTGACATCAAATCCTTGCACAATCTCAAATCATATCTAGGATTTGAATTTGTTTCCACACAATCCAAATCCCTAAAAGCTAGGTCGATCATTCCTGACATGCATCTATGCATAGAATTGAAATAAGATCACATTAACTACGAGAATCGATCAAAAGATAGAGAACTACATACTTGAATTCTACTTCTTTCACTCAACAACTCAAAATTTAGCTCATTTGCATCATGAAGGATCCAAATAGAACCTCAAAAAAAGAGTCACAATGGAAGAAAAGAGAGAGAGTAGAAAGAAAAGAGAGATAGAAAGAGATATATTCTATTTAAGAAAATCACAAATGAACCAAAGTCTTTTACAAGGATGTCACAAGTTCTTTATAAGGAGCTGAGATTACATTTTTTTTCACAAAGGATTTTCATTGTAGCGAAGCTACAACATGCACTAAGGACATCTACACTTGATCTTCATGCTTCTGATCCTTGTTCACTGGGGTGAGAGACTGGCTTGCTACGGTGAGTTTCTGTCAACTCAAAGGTCTTTAGCTTTGTAGATTTGTTGTTGTGAGGTGTAGCTTCACTATGGTGAATCTTCACTATCTCCACTTATCAATAGTCTTTTTAGTTTTGGCAAGATGTGCATTGCAACTTCTCATTCTTTGAAGCACAAAATCTGCTCTTGTCCAAATTTACACAAAAACATTAAAAGCTATCTTTTTTAGTTTCTAAAACTATTTTATACAATTTATTGATAAAAACAAAAATTATTAACAAAAAATCCTAAAGAAAAACTAGGACAATTGCTTACAAAATAAGGTGTGAAAAGCAATTATCAACTGGACTTATCTTATTATCATGTAATGAACTATTTTATGAACTAATGTGAGGTGATTATGTTATGTTTGAGTAAATTATGTACATGAGGATTTATAATTACTAATTGTTAAAGTGATGATATATGTATATGCCTTAATTGTTATAGTATGAAATACCTTTATTTTTGTATTGAAAAAGGATTTTTGTTGAATGCATAATTGAATAGACTATAATGTTTTGAGGAAGTTAAATGAGATTTGTATGAGATGATGTTGTATATAATTTGACATTGAGAAAAGTATAATATTTGGAGATCTTAATGGATTATTGATGAATGTCTTAATTCTGTTAGTTTATTTCTTGATGATGATATGAAATATTGTTTGATGAAGTAAATGCGTTGATAATGAAAGATGACGTATGATTGAAATAACAAATCACACTAGAAGTGAAGGTTGAATAATGTGTTAAATAATCTCAAAACCTTTTCGAAGGATAAAATTTTTTACAAATGAAGTTTATCACAAGTTTAAAGAAAATGCATTTAATAAGAGTGTCCAAACGTTAAAAATAGTTTTTGACAAAGAGAGTTTAGATAAAAACTTGTGCATCCAAAGATAAGATTATAGCAGCTAAAAAGGATCAAGTTATGACAAAAGCTAGAGTAAAAAAAATAATGTCTATATTGGTTTACTCAATCTAAGCTACGTCCAGTTCTTGTCACAAAATTGAAAAAGGTTCCACTAATCACAACTAATTACAAACAAGTTTTTACTCTGCTACTCCTAGCTAAACAAGTATTCTCTATGCCACTTTTGATTTACCCTTAATCTCCCTATAAGATTAAGAACACCCAAGAATTATTTTGTCACTAAGCCACTCTTGGCATTCCAAACAACAATTTGATTGAATATAAGATTCAAATCTCTCAAAGAGAGGATATATGAAAATAAATAGAATACCTCAAAACAATCAAGAGGGGGGGTGAATTGGTTGAATCTTCCCCTTTGAAAATTTTAAAATCAGAGTTTACCAAGGATCTTTATTACTTAAAAATTGTTCTAAAAAAACCAAGAATCAATATTCAATCAACTTCCCTTTTCAAGAACAATAGAAAACAGAGGATAATCTTCTGTGCAATGAAATTGATTCACAAACAAAGCAATTAAGAGATGAATAGGTGAGAAGAAAGATTAGTCACATATTTTTATACTGGTTCACCTCAAACCCTATGAGGTTACATCCAGTTCTTCTACTCAACACTAGAGTAGAGTTCCACTATTGCAAAAAAAATATTCTTACAAGCAAATTACAAGCCTCTCTTTATCAACCCTATATAAAGTTCAGAAGTCTAAAACCCTATTAGACCCTTAGAGACCAAAACCCACACTGAGAACACTACTCAGCTGCCTTTTAGAGAAACACTATCTCCTGTTGCAAGAAAACCAATTACAATAGACTAATCCTTACAAAAATTCTAAGAACAGATTACACATTCAAAGAATAAGGAAAGCTATCACCTGATAATCCAAGAATGAATGCACAATGAATGATTCTCAGGTTGAAAGACAGATTACAATCACATATGCAGTCCTTTCCTTATGCTTTGAATGAATGAGGCTTCACCTTCTTGAATCAAAAACCCATATGAATTTTGTGAAGCTAAGTGTGTTTAGAACTCAGAGAAACTCACTAATGAAAGCTCAGAATGTTTGTGAAAGCCCATAATTCGTATTATCAAAAGTTACAAACTTCAGAGAAGTGGGTTCTATTTATAACAGTTTTTCAACTGAAAATAATCGATTAAAAACGCTCCTGTAATCGATTATTTATCATTTGTAATCGATTAAATCAAGACTGTAATCGATTAAAATGCTCCTAATAGTTTTTGGGTTTAGGCTATGAACAATATAATCGATTATTCTGTGAAGTAATCGATTAAACCAGTCATACATGTTTTTCTAAATGAGCTTTGTAATCGATTAATACGATATGTAATCAATTAAGACAATGAGTTGTGATTCTTCTATTATGCATGTGATCCTTTGTAATCGATTATCACGATGTGTAATCGATTAAGACAGAGTGATATGATTTTTCTAAGTCTGCATGTATAGGCTTGTAATCGATTACCAATTTTATGTAATCGATTAAGACAGAGAGTTGTATCTTGCATAAAAAAGCCTTAGTAATCAATTACAATGATCATGATTTGTTTTCTAAAGGGCACGAAGAACAAAATAATCGATGACACTATTCTTGTAATCGATTATTAAATATGCAACTTTATTTTTCCAAAAACTTTGCTTCCTAAGTGCCTTTCTAATGAATTTCTTTTACTTAATCAATTAATCTAATGATCCTAAATGAATGATTAATGCATGATGTGCACAATTGGATTATCAGATCATATACTTCCTTTTACAATTGATCAAATTGATTCTTCAAGCTTTCCTTTGAGCATGTTTGAAAGTCCAAAACCTTGAAGCTTAATCTTTTGTTCATTTATGCTTGGCTTCACTTGAATCAACAATCTCCCCCTTTTTGGCTTTAAACATGCCAAATCTTCCATTTGATTAAGCATAAGTACTTGGAGATCAATTTGAAAAGCCACTGTTTGAACAAGCTTTATAAACCTGAAAACTTTCAAACAATCTTGCCAAAAACAAGTGTTAAAGCACATGTTTGCTCATGAGGCATTCAATTAAGCATTATACCATTGTATTATGTTCAATTTTTCACATTAACTCCCCCTAAATTCCAGCATTCATTCAAATCAATTTCTGGGCAAAAATTGAATCAAAAAACAGGGATGAACAGAGTACATATCAAACTACTCCCCCTTAATCAATTCTCCCCCTATTTGGCTTGTTAAAAGTCAAAAATAAAGCAGGCACAACGGATTTTAAACTGGAATTGCATAATGTATTAATAGGATTACCATATGAGGCAGTACATAAAGCAAATTATAAAATAAAACAGAACATAACATTGTCTATTACAACAAAAAATATAACTAAATATAAACTAAGAAAAAACATAAACTAAAAATCCTAGAATTTTGCAGAGGCTCTATCATCCATGTTAGTTTCAATAGCCTCCAGCCTTTCCTTAATATCTTCTAAGGCTTCATGAGTTTCAACCTTGAAGTCCTCTTGCAGCTTCAAAAGAGAATCCATCTTTTGAATCATAAGTGATTCAAAATCTGAGAAAGCTTGCTGGGGTTGCTGTGGTTGTTCTTGTTGTCCTTCATCCTCAGAATCTGCAGCCATCTCCCCTTGCTCAGTAGCACCAATTTGGGCAGCCATTTCCCAGTCATTGGGTGTCTTTCTCATGCCCATCTTGGTTAGATGTTTCTCCTTAATTTGACTGTTGTAGGAGAGAGTGTTGTCTACAACTTCATTTTCAACATCTATGTTGAAATGATCTATGAGCCTTGAAACAAAAACAGGATAGGGGAATGGGTAGCTAACCAACCTTTTTGATTTCAGCATAATCTCTTCAAAGATCAGAGCCCAATTCATGGGAATATGATTCTTCAACCCATATACCAACTGAAGATCTTCATTAGTTGCTTGGGCATGGTTGGTTGCCCTTGGGGTGATGATGTATGTAATTAGATAGTGCAACATCCTATCTTCTGCTGTCATTGGACCTGTGCCAAGCCTGGTCCTAAGCCTCATGTGTGGGTCATGAAGCATGCTCATGTAGGTATCCATCTTACTGTACCCATCAGGATCTTCATCAAATCTGCGAGCTCCCTCACAGATAATTCCACCCACTGATTCCCAAATTGCAGGGGTGATGTGCATGGTTACCCCTTTTATCTTGGACCTCATGTCACCCTGCATTGAACCCTTCAAGCAGGTGTAAAAAACTCGAACTAGATCAGGGTAGAAGGTACCCTTCATCTCTAGAAACCTCCTAAGGCTTTGTGACTCTAGATAGGCTGGGAATTGGAATCCTTGCCTAATAAACCAGTCTAATTCTATGTATTTGGGGGTGGCCACAGGCTTAGTAGCATTGAATTGGAGGTAATTTATTTTATCCGTCTCAGACGAGAACCAGATATCAAGCCTATCAATAGGTTGTGGTTGAGGTTCAGGTTGAGGTTGAGAAGAGGATTCACCATGTCTCCTCTTTGGTTTCCTAATTCTTTTGGAAGAAGGCTTAGACATGTTTCTCAGGTAGGCTTAGACAGAATTTTAGACACAGAGAAAAGAAGAAAGTGCAGAAGAATATGCAGAAGGACAGAAATGGTTAGGTGTAGTGCACCAAGCCTTTGGATCACTATTTATAAGAAAAGATTAGGCTCCTAACGTTCACAAATTTAAAAATTATGGCAGTTGGGATTGTTTAATGACATTGGGTGTTGGTTTTAAAACGGATTGGGCAGTTTAATTAACCATAAAAACCTGTCAGATTTCAGACAACAACATGAATAATCGATTATTTCGTAATGTAATCAATTATTCCAGTTCAATTAGGCTTCCTACAAACACGTGGTAATCGATTATTTTCATACGTAATAGATTATTTTACTCTTGATCAGAGGTTGAAGATGACCTGTAATTGATTCTTTGCTTAAGTAATCGATTATTTTACAGCTTGAATCAGTTATCTAAGTATCAAGGCCATAGGTAATCGATTATCACAAAGTGAGCATTATTGCAATATGAATGGTAATCGATTACAGCTAATAAGTAATCGATTACTCCAGAGAGACAGGCTTGAAGTTTTTGAATTTAGAACTTGTAATCGATTATCCCGATACGTAATCGATTATTCCAGAGAAAAGTGATTTTTGGATATGTGAAGAATAATCGATTACCATTCTAATGTAATCAATTACATGTATGCAAATTTCGTTCCAGACTTGATTTTTAATGAATTTAATCGATTAACACGTGGTGTAATCTATTACTACAGATAAAATATTAGATACAGAGCATTTTAACAGCTTTTTGACAATGATACATATACTTAAGCATTTAGTGACATTTAGGCTTTCAATCATCACATAGAAACACATATAATCAAGCTAGATAATGTTGCTTTCATCAAGAATCCCTAGCATGTTTCTAAGTGTATAAAATCTATCTCTAGATAATGATTTTGTGAATATATCAGCTAGTTGATGATTGGTGTCAATGAATTATACCTTTATGTTACCTTTTTGAACTTGATCCCTGAGGAAATGATGTCTTATCTCAATATGCTTTGTTCTAGAGTGCATTATTGGATTCTTTGATATGTTGATAGCACTTGTATTGTCACATAGCAGAGGTATAGCATTCAGTTCCATTCCATAATCCAGCATTTGTCGTTTAAGCCACAAGCTTTGTGCACAACAACTTCCAGCTGAGATGTATTCAGCTTCAGCAGTGGATAATGCCACACAAGATTGCTTCTTGCAATGCCATGAGATTAATGAACTTCCAAGCAAATGACAAGTGCCACTTGTGCTTTTCCTATCCAATTTGCAACCTGCAAAATCAGAATCAGAATAACCAATAATATTGAAAGAAGCACCTTTTGGATACCAAAGACCAACTTTTGGAGTAGCTTTGAGATATTTCAGAATTCTCTTGACAGCTGTAAGGTGTGATTCTTTAGGATTATCTTGATATCTAGCACACAAACAGACACTAAGCATTATATCAGGTCTACTAGCTGTCAAATACAACAATGATCCAATCATTCCTCTGTACTTTGACTCATCAACTTTCTTTCCACTTTCATCTGAATCAAGATATGTTGATGTGGCCATAGGAGTTGCAGCATCCTTGCTCTTCTCCATCTCATATTTCTTAATGATCACAAGACAGTACTTGGATTGATTAAGAAAGGTTCCATTCTTCATTTGTTTTACTTGAAGTCCAAGAAAGAATGTAAGTTCACCCATCATTGACATTTCAAATTCTTTCTGTATAGCTGATGAAAAATCCTTGCATAACTTGTGGTTAGTAGAACCAAATATAATATCATCCACATAAATTTGAACCAACAAGAAATCATTTCCAAGCCTTTTGATAAACAAAGTTTTATCAACATTGCCCCTTGTAAAAGATTGTTCAAGCAGAAATTTGCTTAACCTCTCATACCATTGCCTTGGAGCTTGTTTCAAAC
>PYAF01003710.1:219238-231423 GCA_007407185.1 Glycine tomentella
TGGACATTTTCGACAAATCCTTGGACTCCTTGATTGCTGTAACTTTTGGTTGCCAAGGTCTTGTTAAGCACTTCAATATTTTGATGTTTAGCTCTTCAGTGTCAAAGACCTTTCCAAGACCCAATAGATGATTTACAATGTGTGTAAATCTAGTTTGCAGCTGAGAGATGCTTTCATTGGAATTCATCTTGAACATTTCATACTCATGGATCAAAGCATGCTTCCTTGATCTTCTAACTTCCTCAGTTCCTTCATGAGTAATTTCCAGCATCTCCCACATTTCTTTTGCACTTGTGCATCTCACAGTCCTGAAAAATTCATCACAGGAAAGTGCAGAGGTGATCATATTTTTAGCTTTAAAATCATATTGGACTACTCTTTGTTCAGCCTCAGTCATCTCATCCCATTCTTTGGGAATCAACTCATTTGCAACAGTTTTCTTTGGAATAAAGGGACCCTTCTCAATAGCATTCCATGCTCCTGGGTCATTTGATTGAATAAAGATCTTCATTTTATTTTTCCAAAAACTGAAGTGTTCCCCTTCAAACATTGGAGGTCTGTTTAAAGAGACACCGTCCTTAAAGGTTATTTGAGAAGTATTCATGTTTCTTTTTGAAAAGAAAAAAGTGATCTTGAATATCTTACAAGAACCAGCTCTGATACCAATTGAAAATAAATAGAATACCTCAAAACAACCAAGAGGGGGGGTGAATTGGTTGAATCTTCACCTTTGAAAATTTTAAAATCAGAGTTTACCAAGGATCTTTATCACTTAAAAATTGTTCTAAAAAAACCAAGAATCAATATTCAATCAACTTCCCTTTTCAAGAATAATAGAAAACAGAGGATAATCTTCTGTGCAATGAAATTGATTCACAAACAAAGCAATTAAGAGATGAATAGGTGAGAAGAAAGATTAGTCACATATTTTTATACTGGTTCACCTCAAACCCTATGAGGCTACATCCAGTTCTTCTACTCAACACTAGAGTAGAGTTCCACTATTGCAAAAAAAATATTCTTACAAGCAAATTACAAGCCTCTCTTTATCAACCCTAGATAAAGTTCAGAAGTCTAAAATCCTATTAGACCCTCAGAGACCAAAACCCACACTGAGAACACTACTCAGCTATCTTTTAGAGAAACACTATCTCCTCTTGCAAGAAAACCAATTACAATAGACTAATCCTTACGAAAATTCAAAGAACAGATTACACCTTCAAAGAATAAGGAAAGCTATCACCTGATAATCCAAGAATAAATGCACAATAAATGATTCTCAGGTTGAAAGACAGATTACAATTACATATGCAGTCCTTTCCTTATGCTTTGAATGAATGAGGCTTCGCCTTCTTGAATCAAAAACCCATATGAATTTTGTGAAGATAAGTGTGTTTAGAACTCAGAGAAACTCACTAATGAAAGCTCAGAATGTTTGTGAAAGCCCAGAATTCGTATTATCAAAAGTTACAAACTTCAGAGAAGTGGGTTCTATTTATAACAGTTTTCTAACTGAAAATAATCGATTAAACACGCTCCTGTAATTGATTATTTATCATTTGTAATCGATTAAATCAAGACTGTAATCGATTAAAATGCTCCTAATAGTTTTTGGGTTTAGGCTATGAACAATATAATCGATTATTCCGTGAAGTAATCGATTAAACCAGTCAGACATGTTTTTCTAAATGAGCTTTGTAATCGATTAATACGATATGTAATCGATTAAGACAATGAGTTGTGATTCTTCTATTATGCATGTGATCCTTTGTAATTGATTATCACGATGTATAATCGATTAAGACAGAGCGATGTGATTTTTCTAAGTCTGCATGTATAGGCTTGTAATCGATTACCAACTTTATGTAATCGATTAAGACAGAGAGTTGTATCTTGCATAAAAAAAGCCTTAGTAATCGATTAAACCGATATGTAATCGATTACAATGATCATGATTTGTTTTCTAAAGGGCACGAAGAACAAAATAATTGATGACACTATTCTTGTAATCGATTATTAAATATGCAACTTTATTTTTCCAAAACTTTGCTTCCTAAGTGCCTTTCTAATGAATTTCTTTTACTTAATCAATTAATCTAATGATCCTAAATGAATGATTAATGCATGATGTGCACAATTGGATTATCAGATCATATACTTCCTTTTACAATTGATCAAATTGATTCTTCAAGCTTTCCTTTGAGCATTTTCTTTGAGCATGTTTGAAAGTCCAAAACCTTGAAGCTTGATCTTTTGTTCATTTATGCTTGGCTTCACTTGAATCAACAATATACAATTAAGTCTGAATACAACAAATAAGTTTCTATGTAAAGGATGAAGCTTTCTAGGTTATGTAGATTTGAGCATCCAACACTTTTAGATAGTGTCTCAAAACTTGTATGATATGAATGAATCCTTGTGCTTTGTGTTTCTTCTTGAGGTTTCTTTTATAGGCTTTAACAAATTATCTGTTGTGGGATTTACACCTTCCTCAAATCATTGTGTTATCAACAGAATGTCCTTTCTGCTACGTGGCAACTTGTTGAGGAGAGAGAGAGGGAACAAATGTACAATGTTTTTTGTGGTTCTCTACTCCAATACTTGTACGATTATCGTTGGTGGCATTTGTTTTGTCTCTGCCTTTGTACACTTGAAATTAAAATGTTAGAATAATTTCACAACATACATGAAAAGGGAAAATTCATATATTAGAATGTTCTATGAGCGAATCATCATCGAGATATTTTCATGTGTAGGAAAACTGTTTGGACATTAACAAACATAATATAAATTAATGTAAGTTAGTTATGTCCTTTTGGATGTGTAAAGACACGCAGTACATGAGAACTAGTTAAACCATTGGATTCTTGTTTAATAGCAACACATTGGACGTTGAGTAACACAGTTAAATAAAACAAGCTCCATTGCCTTTGGACGATAATTTGTAAAAGAGTATTGATATGGTGTTTTACCATATGAACTTTATATCAAGTATGTCCTGTTTCACTTCACATTAACCATTACTCCATTAGTCTATCAACAATTTATGTCTTTGTTATTATCAAAACTATGGGTATATTGGATCGTTCAGATACAACATATTGGATCGTCTAGATATAAAAATATCCCTTTTTTTGATGATGACAAACCATATAAATTTTGACCAGGATAAACCATAATCATGATTGATAAAGATGAAGGTTTGTGCCAAGATGTTGGACAGATTCCTGAATTGTTCAACCATTGATGCTTGCATAATTTCCTGTGTTATTCATCCTCAACCCATTGTTGCTCAGTGAAAGCTCTGATGATAGTGTGATATTTTTCTTCTTGTTTCTGAAGAGCTTGTGTCAGTATATCTGATGCAACGATTTGAGATGGTGCAACATAGCTAATAGGAGGAATTGTTTTTGGACTCATAGAGTTGGTGGTCACCATGACTTAATTTTCAACACTCTTTCCAGCATTCACTCCAACTTTATATGAGATGTTTGATGGTTTTGCAACAACATTTGTTGTTTGTTGACTTTCTTCAACCTTTTGATCATCAGACTCGTCGATGGGTATTACTTCCTCCTCAGCTTTGTTGGATATAGGGGGAGCTGGAAGAAGATCAAGGCAAGGATGAAGATGTTGCTTTAGATTTTTAGCTTTTTACATGCCAATCAAATTAAAGGCATTTGAAATTTTTTCTAAGTAGTTCAAGAAGTTTAACTTGTGATCCTTGCACTACATAAGCATATTCATATACATGCATTCATGACTGAAGAAAAGCATTCAAGATTACATGTTTGCATTTGAAAAGGAATTCTCATGGCTTTGGTTTTGAAAAATCAAAATGTGCACTGCCTTAATCGATTACAGGCAATAAGTAATCGATTATCTGTGTGTATTATTTTTGGAAAAACCATGAAGAACATTTTAATTGTTTACAAGCAAGTCACAATTGATTACATAGGATATTTCACAAAACATAACATGACTGCCTTAATCGATTACCACTTACTATAAGCGATTACCAAGGATTAATACAAAACATAGCATGATTGCCTTAATCAATTACCAATCATCTATAACAATTACATAGGCTTATTACATAACTAAGACAGACTAGTTTAATTGATTACGTCACGGTTTAATCGATTACATTGTTCATAAAAGTTTTCTAGATTGTCTCAAGAACATTTTAATCGATTACTTGTTATATTAATCGATTACTTTATGAAAAATAATTGATTACACTTACGTATTAATCGATTACAATCAATTAAATATGTTTTCTATTTGAAGCTTTTGGATCTGTGCTTTGAGATACAACATACATTCTGAATTTATGAATTACTCAACACTTTCTAAGCTTTCAAAGGTCCAAGAAACATATTTTCTGAGTGATACATTTCTTGTTTGAAATAAAAAAATTACATGCTTCATTGATGATGATGTGTTAAGACAAGATTCTTGAAAATAACTTCAAGAGAGTTGATTTTCTGTTCATTAGCATTCATGCAACCTGGAATTGATTGGTAACATTCATTCATTCAATTCATTCACTGAGGATCATAGGTTGTGTCTCTCTTGAACTTTTCTAGTAAATTGTTTTGTTTTAAGTTTGTGTAAAGCTAAGATCAAAATAGTTTTCTTTCAAGCTTTCTAGAGTAGTGTTCTCTAGGGGTAAGGAACTGAGTAGAGTTCTCAGGTTCTTTGTGATTTGATTTCTAATAGGGTGTTAGAATTCTGATTTTTTATCTAGGGTGGATAAGGATAATCACTTGTAATAGCTTGTAAAAGAACATATTTGATTTAGTAGCTTCTCTTGATAAGTGAACCAGTATATGTTTTTGTGTTGACCTTTCTATTTCTTAATCTCTTGACAACTGTGATTTCTTTCTTAATCAACAAGTGTAGATTTTTGTCATTGATTCCTTAGACTGAGTGGTTTGGTTGAATTGAAGTTTCATTGATTTTAAAAAGTGATAAAGATCCTTCAGCTCTGATTTTGTAAAAGTTTTAAAATGTTAAAGTTTATACCAATTCACCCCCCTCTTGGTATTTGGGTGTATTCATATTGTTTTCAAGCTTGAATTAGAGAAGGATACTCGAGTTGGATGACAATATTCACTATTGAGGCATAAGCATATTTCTTTGAACTTGCAGTTTTGTCTCTTACCATGAGGTCAACAATATGTGCATCTTCATCAAGTATTAAGTTATCCACGACTTTAGAGATAATCATTGTTTCAACATCTGGACTTGCTAAATTGGTACTGCAATTTGTCTCATGTAACACTCTTGTTAAATAGGCTAAATGACCTATTTGGTCCTTTATTTTATTTTTTTTGGTTCCAGTTGGTCCTTTATCTTTCAAAAAGTTCAATTTGGTCATTTATCTTTTTTTGTTCAGTTTAGTCGTTTATCTTTTTAAAAAGTGTATATGTTCAGTTTAGTCGTTTATCGTTGCAAGTTACAAAATTTATAAAGTTCCTCTCCATAGGGATTTGTGTTTACTTTGGCTAGTTTAAATCTTTTACCAGTTTAGTAGTATATGTACAGATGGTTAAAGCGCAGGTTCATTTGTGTGATATTTGTAAAACAAAGATAAAATAAAGATAAACTTACGGAAATAAATAAACGAGTTCAAGTCAAGGAAAGCGTAGGATTGGATTTCTTCTTTACTTATCCCTTTGATTTAATTCTACTTACGCATTATTTTTCCTATTCTTATTGACGCACACGTTTAAGTAACTTTAATTCGATTCCTCGCAATTAAGTCCTAAGGATATTTTGCTAAATATCGATCCCTCGCATATTTAATTAAATATCCAAGCATTAAGATCATGTTCACGTGTTTAATGCGATCGGAACGTTATGTCCTATTCCTAGAAACGTAACGTAACGAGTGAGTTCATTCAGTTCAAACCCTAAGATTACTTTCCAGTCTCACTTAGGATTTAAGTTCGTGATACTAGTGATCAAGTAGAATCAAGCATTAAGCGCCGAATGAAATTACCAATAAGAAATAGAATGGTGCGTAAATAGAAATTAAAAGAGGATAGAGATAAGAAGAGTACGTCCAATCCTTAGAGAAGTTTAAGCAAACATCAGCAGAACCTCCTTGAGAGAACCACTGACTCAGCTCATCATCGATCCTCTTTTCGGCAGAATCTCCTTATACAATTCACTCTTCCTCACTTTCCTAAGCTTCTACGTAAAACAAGCTAGAAATGGAACAAGTAGGTAAATTAGAGTGAAAAGAATGCCTCCATGCTCCAAAATCCGTCCATATATATAGGTTTTGTGGACCTGGCTGCTTTGGTCACCTAGGCCACCATTTCCTTCACAAATTGGGCGCCTGGGCGAGCTAAAGTGCTTTCTTGGAACTTGTTAGTCGCCCAGGCTAGTGAAATAGGCATAGAATGGCCGCCTGGGCGAGCTTAAAGCTTAGTAATGAAGAAATCCTTGGGCCTTGGTGCTTCTTGGGCCTAGAATGCTGTTGGGACTTCATTCTTTGCTTAGTTCACTCCCTGCTCTTAGTTTAAGCTTGGTTCTTCCGTAACCTTTAGACCTAGCAAAATTGAATCATTCAATTGGACGAAATCTTTTCAAAATATGAAAGCATGACTTACCTTTATATAACCATCAATTAACTAGGTTTCTAGGGTTAACCTGTGAATAAATCAAATCAAAATAACGGATAAGTGCCATTTTAAAATCCTATTTTTACTAAAATGTGGCACTTATCAACTCCCCCCAACCTAGAATCTTTCTTTTCTCAAGCAAAGGTAAAAGTATTATGCTTTGACAAGAATCAACTTTCAGTTTATCAGAACCAAATTTTCAAAAAGTAGTTAACCTTGATACTTTGAGAAAACAAAAAGATGGATTTTCATGAAATCAAATGAGGTTAGAGTCCAGTTTACACTTTATTTCAAAAAGACCTCAGAGGAAACATTTGATTGATTTTCAAACAGAGGAAAACCTCTCATTAGGTGTTTAGTTCTCCCAGAGGTAAGTGTTTTATTCTCAAATCCATCACTGATATATCATAGAAAAAACTTTTTAGTTTATTTCCCATCAAATCATGATACAAATTTATCATGGATCATTAGGGCTTTTCATGGCTGGGCTTGGCTAGAAAGAAATCTCAGTTTTTCTAGATATTCAAATGACCTTGGGACTAGGAGAGCAAATAAGGATATAAACATTTAAATCATCACCTCCTATTCCCTTTTTTTCTCTTTTTCCAAGATATACATATTTATCATTTTTAGTCCTTTTCACCCAACTTTTTATCACAAGGAATTTTTGTTTCCTTCTTTTTTCTTTTTCTTTCTCACTTTTTCTTTTCTTTCTTTCCTTTTTCATGAATAGCACAAAACCACTTCTAAAAATCCTTTTCATAACATGAACTACCCAAAAGAAATTTTCATCACAACTTTTTCCCTTTTTGCTCTCCTAACCTTAGGTAAGGTATGGAATTCCTATCCTACGTTAGGGTTTCAATAAAATATTAACTGTTAAGGCTCAAAGGGGTTTGCAAAGGATAAATCATTATATATTATTGGGATAGCTTTTTGGCTAGTGATTTAAAAAGATGTTCTAAAAGAAAGAAGGCCTAAATCATATCCATGCATCATATGTTCATGACAATTAGAAATTCATGCAAAATTAACTATAGATCATATCAGTGAGGTCTCTCTGTGTATAATTTCTGTTTGGATGCACACACTCACTTGGGCTTTAAGGTCTGTTTTCATGTTTTCAATCAAATCACTTGTTTCCCATTGAAGTTATTTATCAATTTCCATGTAAAAAGACTTTTACCTTGATTTGATTTTTCTGAAGAGACCATTTATTTTTGTTTTTCGTTTCTCAAGGTTTTCCTACAAAAAACTTTATTTTTGTTTGTGTTCTGATTCTTAAAAGAAGTTTCAAAACAATTTCCTGTTGATTCTTTTCAAAACATCATATATCAATTAAGTCCCAAAAAGATTTATACGAGCATGTTTTAATAAAACAAAAAGTATTTTAACATATGTAATCTAGAAAAGAGAAACTTCTATGTGCAAGAAAAAATAAGAAAATATAGTAACTAAATAAAAGTACTGAATTAAAAACTACAAAGCAGTAAAGAAATTTAAAAACAATATCACTGATTTTTGAAGATCGTGGCTGAGAAGCTCGATGTCCTCCATTTAGCTAATCAATAGGATCTGCCACATTCTTTTCACCTGCTTTGCCTTTTTCTAACAAAATGGACCTGCATCCAAATTCTAACAAAACAGATGATACTTTCAAAAAGATAAGATATAAACTTAAAATAAATACAGACAGAATTTAAAAACACCGGGTTGCCTCCCAGAAGCGCTTCTTTTACGTCGTTTTAGCTGTACGAGTGTGCTATGGCTTTGACTCCCAGCATTTGATCAATGAGCCTTTGATTTCTAAGTCTTCTGCATCCATTCTAAAACATTCTTTTGTATTTGTGGGATGCTCTATGTCTTCAAAAGCTTTGAACTGAATTTCATAATTTTGCACTCTGACAGTGAGCTTTCCTTCATCAACATCAATTAAAACTTTGGCAGTCTTCATAAATGGTCTGCCAATAATTAATGGAACTTCACTGTCTTCATCCATATCCATGACTACAAAGTCGACTGGGAAGAAGAATTTGTCGACTTTCACCAACAAGTCTTCAATGACGCCATAGGGATGTTTAATAGATCTGTCAGCTAACTGCAGTGTCATCCTGGTAGGTTTGATTATAACCTCTCCTATCCTCTTAACCATGGATAATGGTATGAGGTTGATGCTTGCACCTAAGTCAAGAAGAGATTTTCCCACAAATAATTTACCAATAGTAACAAGAATTGTAAAGCTACCTGGATCTCTAGACTTTTCTGGAATGGTCTTTTGGATGATAGCACTGCATCCTACATCCAGCTCGATTGTCTCCTCATCGGTGTATCTTCGCTTCTTGGTGAGGGGATCCTTCATGAACTTGGCGTATGTTGGCATTTGCTCCAATGCTTCAGCAAAAGGAATATTTATCTTAAGATGCTTGAAGATGTCAAGAAAACGTTTGTATTGTCTTTCCTTTGTTTTCTTGGATGGAGCGTGTGGATATGGCATGCTTTGGACTGGTGGTGGGGTCAAAACAACTTTGCCTTTATCTCTTCTTTTCTTTTTATTATCACTTGTTACCTTTCTCTCAAGTTTTTCATTCGTTTCTTCCTCATCCTTTTCTTTTTCTTTTGCTATATCATTTCCTTCATTTGTCTTTTCTTCTTCTTCTTTCCTACCAACCACAGTTCCCCTTCTTGTGATAATGGCGTTACATTGCTCCTTAGGGTTGACTTGGGTATTTGCTGAGAAAGATCCACCTCCATGCTCAGTTACTTGTTTCGCAAGCTGTCCTATTTGCACTTCTACAATAGAAGCCTCATTATTCTTTTGATTGCTGATGGACAATTGCATGAATTGAGTAAGAGTATCTTCCAGCTTTGTCATTCTGTCAGACTGATCTTGTTGTGGCATATTTCTATTTGAAGAACCTAGAAAAGAATTAAAAGAACTTGCAAAAAGAATTGTTAGGAAGACCTGCAAAAGGAGGGTTAGTGGGAACATTATAAGCATTATTATTTTGCCTCCAATTATAAGGTTGATTAGAACCTGGACCACTGAGGTAACCTTGGTAATTCCCTTGAGGTCTTGATTGATTTTGCATGTAGTGAGCTTCCTCTTTTTGTGGACAATCACCATGTACTGAACAATGGCCATTCTGATGGTCTCCTCCACAGAAGTCACATCTCAAGATTTGAACTTGGTGTGTTGTATGAGATTTCTGTGATCCTCCATGCTCAATTTGAGGAAGTTGGCCTATTTGCTTTGTTAAGGCCTCTATTTGTTGAGTCAAGAGCTTATTTTGAGCTAAAATGGCATTTTGAGTGTCAAGCTCTAGTACGCCTTTCTTCTGAATTGGTGATCTATCATGGTGAGATTGATAATCACTTGCTGCTATGGAATCAATGATCACTATTGCTTCGTCAGGGCTTTTAGACATCATGGTTCCTCCAACTGAAGCGTCAAGGATCATCTTAGTCTGAGGCCTCAAACCACTATAAAAGATGTGTAATTGTGTGGCATCATCAAAATTGTGGTTTGGGCATATCCTTAGTAGTGACTTGAATCTTTCCCATGTCTCACACAAGGGTTCATCTGCACCTTGAGAGAAAGTGGCAATAGCTAACTTTGTACTGATAAATCTTGAAGGAGGGAAGAATTTGGCGATGAATTTCTCTTCCAAATCGTCCCATGTGCTTATACTTTTATTTGGCTGTGATTCAAGCCATGTTTTCGCTTTACCTGTCAAAGAAAAAGGAAAAGCTCTGAGGTAAATAGCTTCAATGTCTTCGTCCGATGCTTCCATTGTACTGCATAGCTCCATGAAAGTAGACAAATACGTGTAAGGATCTTCATGGTCTAGCCCAGCAAATGGATGTGAGCCAATGGGAGCATAGTCACCAAGAGTCCTCCTTACTGGTCTATTTTCTTCTCCGCCACGATCAGCCATGTTGTCTCTTACCACTGGTTTTTCGGGTGAAGGAGGATCAATAGACGCAGTTTCCTCGGAATGCTTGTTGGATTCTTGCTTCTTTTTCTTTCTATTTTTCCTTTCTGTTTTAGATATTTCTGGATCAAACTGAGGTGTATCTGTAGAAGACTTACCTCGCATAAAGTGAAAGGACGAAAACTACAAGATTCTGTAAGCACCGAGGATAACAAGAAAAAATATGTATACAAAAACACGAAAATAAAGAACAAGAAAAATATTCTACTAAACTGAAATTTAAACAACTAAGTAAACGAATCAAATCCCCGACAACGGCGCCAGAAACTTGTTAGGATTTTTACGGCAAGCACACTGTGTTATCGTTGCAAGTTACAAAATTTATAAAGTTCGTCTCCACAGGGATTGTGTTTACTTTGCCTAGTTTAAATCTTTTACCAGTTTAGTAGTATATGTACAGATGGTTAAAGCGAAGGTTCATTCATGGGATATTTGTAAAACAAAGATAAAATAAAGATAAACTTACGGAAATAAATAAACGAGTTCAAATCAAGGAAAGCTTAGGATTGGATTTCTTCTTTACTTATCCCTTTGATTTAATTCTACTTACGCATTATTTTTCCTATTCTTATTGACGCACACGTTTAAGTAACTTTAATTCGATTCCTCGCAATTAAGTCATAAGGATATTTTACTAAATATCGATCCCTCACATATTTAATTAAATATCCAAGCATTAAGATCATGTTCACGTGTTTAATGCGATCGGAACGTTATGCCCTATTCCTAGCAACGTAACGTAACAAGTGAGTTCATTCAGTTCAAACCCTAAGATTACTTTCCAGTCTCACTTAGGATTTAAGTTCGTGATAATAGTGATCAAGTAGAATCAAGCATTAAGCGCCGAATGAAAATACCAATAAGAAATAGAATGATGCATAAATAGAAATTTAAAGAGCATAGGGATAAGAAGAGTACGTCCAATCCTTAGAGAAGTTTAAGCAAACATCAGCAGAACCTCTGATGAGTCACTATTTATCACTATTCACTCATCTTTCTGTACTCATTTTAATCCCTAACTTGTGCTTAATTGTTTATATTTTGCATTGTTTCTCATTTAGGATTTAATTGGACCGATAATTCAGATTTTAATTAATTTGGATTATTTTAAGTTTCATTATTTTAATTTGATTTTCAGAGCAGATTAATAATTAAATGGGCTTGGAATTAATTCATGGACTTGAAGATTGGGATGTCGCGTCAGCATTATTTTCCGCATCAGCTTGGAATTTTCGTTTTATTTTATTTTATTTTCGTTTTGGGCCAAAATTGTTAGGAAAATCCCATTTTCGTTTTAGGTCAGTCACTCTATATATTTGGGAACTGTGCCCATGCAGAGAAGCAGCCAATACAGAATTAACGTTCAGTTTTCTTTAGGGTTTTAGCATTTTCGTTTTCTGCCTATTTCTCCTTTAGGGTTTTTCATTCTGTTTGAATTTTCGGTTCAGAATACGTTTGCGTTCAGTTTCAGTATTGATTTCGTTTTCTGCTTTCAATTTCTTTCTCTGTTTATTTTCGTTCTCTGCTTATCTTAATTTCGTTTCTGCTATTTCGTTTC
>PYAF01003710.1:260910-274566 GCA_007407185.1 Glycine tomentella
TTAATTTGATGGGTAATATGAGAGAAATTAATTTGATCTAACTCTTTAATTGATGCTTAATGATTTAGATTTATGTTGTGAAAATTATTTTGATTAAGTGATGATATAGATGATTTTTAATATTTCTTGAATGCTATGATTTTGTTGCTTAGTTAATTGATTTATCCTTTGTTATGTTCACCTATTCTTCTTAATTGTTTATTTTAATTCAAGGATGTAATGTTTAATCACTTATGGATAACCTATATTTTATGTTTCTTAAGCTACTTTATTTTGAAATGAACCTTACTTAAAGTTTTAACTCTTTCTTTCACTGATATCTCTTAAGTATACTATGTAGATGTGGTTTAGTAATCTTTTATTTCCTTTCATTGTTATCACAATTAATTTAACTTACTATTATTAAGAAGATATATTAATTTTGAAGTAAATGATTACAAGTGTTAGTTCTGTGGGGCGATGAAACTATGGACACTTGATATAATTTGAACATGATGGTTGTGACAGTATATATTTGGTGTTAAAAATCATTCTCTGTGATGATATGATGATAAAACTATACTCTTGTGATGTTGTGATACGTTTGGGATGAAGACCCTGTGAAAATGACTCTGTGATGTTAATGGATGATGAAAATGACATAATAAAGAGATAAAATGAACCAGTTATGCATTTCATGCACATATACCCAGTGGGGTATGAGATGATGATGATGAGATGTTAAATCTCACAAAGAGGAGTGTCAGATAACTAAACTGAGTCCATATAACTAGGGGGTAGACACAGTGAGGACCACACCACCATGATGATCACATGGATGGGAGTGATAATCCTACGCGCCACTGAGCTACCCTGACCGGATGGATAAGTTCGTTCCACTAAGGTGAGGGTGGGGTTATCTGACAGTGGCCACAATTATTTAGATGTTTCTGAGATCTCAGTCATGCATCATATAATAAAGATGAGCATGCATTTTTTTATGTGCTGTGAGTGGAAAAGAAATTATTTAATTTATGGGAAAAAAAATAGTAATAACGATTCTAATATGTTTTCTGTATTTTATTTAATACGTAAGTCTAATTTTCTGTATATAATATTTTGGTTGTATTTAAATTTTGTTTATCATGACTTACCCTATTTTGTGTCTTGTGGTTGACACCTGTGATGACCCCAATTATTTGGGCGAGCAGAGGAACAGTGAAAATGGAAGTTGTACAAGAAGACTTGGTGAAGACTATTGTAATAATTATCTATTTTCATGTTCTCTACTGTGCTCTGTATTATGGACTGTATGGACTGTATGGACTGTTTGGACTGTTTAAGCATCAAACTATAAACTGGTAATAATGGTTAGTATGGCAAGTATGTGTGAATGACTTAAACTACGTTAATTAGATGACGCGTTAATTTTTTATGTTTTTTAAAAAATCGTTTTTAAAATTAACGAGGAAGTTATTGGAAACTTCATTCTTCCTATTTTTTTTCGAAAAAAAAAACTGTAATTTTATAAAATAAATAAGAAATAAAGCGAAGAAGAAGCGGTCGTTTCAAGGCACGTTCTTTGGCACCAATTTAGCTCTTTAACTTTAGGCTTAGGAATCCTTCTTCGGTTATAGTAGAGAGTTAGGAAGTGAGAAAGTGAGTTTTTTTAGTGGAGACTCTGTCGAAAAGAGGATCAATGACAACCTACTTCATTAGTCATTCTCTTGAGGAGGTTCTTCCGATGAACGCCTAAACTCTCTAAGGATTGGACGTACTCTTCTTATCCCTATGCTCTTTTAATTTCTATTTATGCATTATTCTATTTCTTATTGGTGACTTCATTCTATGCTTAATGCGTGATTCTAAGTGATCGCTAGTTTCACGAATTTAAACTCTAAACGCGACTGGAAAGTAAATTTAGGGTTTGAATCGAATGATTTCACTCATCACGTTACGTTGCTAGGAATAGGGCATAACGTTTTGATCATATTAAACATGTGAATAAAATCTTAATGCTAGGGTATTTAATTAAATATGTGAGGAATCGATATTTAGTAAAATATCCTTAGGACCTTAATTGCGAGGAATCGAATTAGGGTTACTTAAACGTGTGCGACAATAAGAATAGAAAAATAATGCATAGGTAAAATTAATTGAAGGGGTAAGTAAGACAAAATCCAATCCTACACTTTCCTTGACTTAAACTCATTTATTTTATTTTCGTAGTTTTTATCTTTGTGTTACGCTACGTCATCAAACAAATGAACCTTCGCTTTAATCATTTGTACATAGACTATTAAACTGGTCAATATTTAAATTAATCAAAGTAAACTCAAATCCCTGTGGAGACAAAGTTTATAAATTTGTAACTTGCAACGATAACACGGTACGCTTGCCGTAAGTTCTTAACAAGTTTTTTCTAGCACCGTTGTCGGGGATTTGATTCGTTTACTTAGTTGTTTAAATATAATTTCAGTTTAGTAGAATTTTTCTTGTTCTCTATTTCTTGTTTTGTATATAAATTTTCCTGTTATTTTGTTAACCTCGGTGCTTACAGAATCTTGTAGTTTCTTCCTTTCTCTTTATGCGAGATAAGTCTTCTACAGATAAACCTCAGTTTGATCCCGAAATCTCCGAAACTGAAAGGAAAATCAGAAAGAAAAAGAAACAAGAATCCAACAAGCATTCTGAGGAAACTTCGTCTATTGACCCTCCTTCACCTGAAAAACCAGTGGTAAGAGACAACATGGCTGATCGTGGCGGAGAAGAAAATAGACCAGTAAGAAGTACTCTTGGTGACTATGCTTATCAACAAGGTCCCAAGCACTACAACAACATAGTCATCCCTCCTTTCAACAACAAAGTTGTGGAGCTGAAGCCAGCATTACTCAGTCTTATTGGCTCACATCCATTTGCTGGACTAGACCATTGATAGAGTGCTTTTAGTTAAATATTTTTCTATCCTTCTTAGCTTATTTGACCTCTCTTGGACCTTTATTTTCCTATTCTAATTCAGTTTTTGTCTTAGGAAAGTAAGTGGGTTTAATTGTTAATTGCAGCGTATTTTGGGATTTTTGCTCACTTAACGTATCTGACTTGTGCAGGGCCTATAGAGTGTAACCAATCTCCGAATGGAGCGTTCTAGGAGTCTCTAGAAAGATAACAAACAGATATACAAGTTTGGTAGAAATAGCCTGAGGCCAATTCTGTCATTTGGAGGGTCATTTTAAGCTTCAAAGTTATCACCTTTGCACTTGTAATTTTGGGCTGCGAATTGAACTTTTAGTGGTGTAAATAGTAAATAATTAGATTGTTGGGTTTGTTTATGGCCCATTCTATTTTCAGAACTTAGTCACTATATGTATTAGTGAAACTTGGACAGCACTTTACAATTCAATAAACAAGTTTTATATTTCTTTTCTTTAGTTTTTAGAATCAAAAGCTTGTTCTTCATTTTCTCTTATTTGTTCTTCATCTTTTTCATTTTCCATTTTGCTATTCTTCCATTTTTCTGCACTTACATCATTGGGCTTTCCTTGGTGATCATCATGGAAGCCTAAATCATTAATCAATCCAAGGATCTAACTCAAGCAAGAGAAGAATTGGAGTTCCGGTTCGGTATTTCGAATTCTACTTGAATATTCACCTTCTTCTTCAATTTCTATTATGTTTTTATGATTATGAATGCATTTAGGATTGAAAATGAGTTAGGATTATGGATTCATGTCCTAATTTCAAATGATAATCACAAGATTAATTGAATGATAGTTCAGTTAGGATTGTGGTTTCAATTAATTTAGGAGTAGAATCGATTGAACTGCTTCTATTGAGATTGAATGAATGTTCATGTTAGAATCAACTTATGGGAATGATGATCATTCAAATAGCTTAGGTTGGTGAATTGGATTGACGCTTTCTAATCTGTTTTACTTTACTCCTTGATAATCTTGTTAATTTCTGCATTTTTCTTTAATTTTAGTTTGTGGTCTTGCATGTTTTACTTTGCGCATACCAACTGTTCGACAAAAATCCCCCTTTATTATTACCAATGATTTGAAGCTAGAACCATATTGATCGTGTCTCTGAGTCAACCTAGGTTAACTCTGTGCTACAGAATTAGCTTAGTTAAATTGTTTTTGATGTGTCTCGACAACGTAATATCAAAATTGGCGCCGTTGCCGGGGATACGGTTCATTGTGTGATAGCTTTAATTCATTGCAATTAGTTCATAGAAGTAGTTTTAATTCTTGCATTTTTACGTTTTGTTGCACAACTATGCTTGTTACATGATTATGTGCTTGTAGTTGTTGCATTAGCTTAGTTAAATTCTTGCATTAGCTTTGTATTTGCCCATAAAAACCAGAGGAAAACCCAGAAAATAGAGCAGAACGCCCAGCTGGCACTACCAGCGTGACCATCCATGATGATCGCACCCAGAATTCGAACCCAGGGGCCTCTGTTGAAGTCCTGGCGCTAATCGCGCAGCTCCCACACTAGTCGCGCCATAGGTTCGAACAACTCACGCTAACCACGTGGTTTGTGGTGCTAGTCGCGCCACAGGTTCGAACAACTCACGCGGATGTTCGAACAGTTGACGCTGATTGCGCCAGTCTCACGCTAATACCGCGGGAGTAAAAAAAAAGAGTCTGGAATTTTAAAATTTTGTTTTTGTATAAACTTTTTAGGGTTGTTTTTGTGCTTTTTTATTATCCTTTATAAGTTGCATTGTGTATGACTAGGTCCACATCAAGTGAATTACATTCATTTGATCCTGAGATAGATAGGACATTTCATAGATTAAATAGACAAAACCTTAGGTTAGATGACTTTGATAGTGTAGTTTTTTAGACAGTAGCATAGCATCTTCTGACTTTGATTCTGATTCTACTTCTACTCCTTCTACTTCTACACATCTTGATATCATGGCTGATAACAACCTAACTCTTAAGGAGTTAGCTACACCTGATGTTGCTTACCAACCTTGGTGTATTCAATATCTTGAGACTGAGGTCAGTTATGAGCTGAAATATGGACTGATCCATTTGCTTCCTAAGTTTCATGGACTTGCTGGTGAAGATCCACATAAACACCTTAAGGAGTTTCATGTGGTGTGTTCCACCATGCAACCACTTGACGTTCATGAGGATTATGTCAAGATGAAAGCATTTCCTTTCTCTTTGGATGGTGTTGCTAAGGACTAGCTCTACCTTCAACCAGATCCTATCACCACTTGGACAGAAATGAAGAGAAGATTCCTGGAGAAATTCTTCCCTGCCTCCAAAACAGCATCCATCCGGAAGGAAATTTGTGGCATAAGACAGTTTCCTAGAGAGTCTATGTATGAATATTGGGAGAGATTCAACAAGTTAGCCACCATCCAGGTCCTGCAGACTCAGATTGGACAGTTAGCTACAGCTGTCAACCAGATGCAGCAGCAAGGTTTTGGTAACCTTCCAACACAACCAGTTGCTAATCCGAAGAATGTGAGTGCTATTACCTTGAGGAGTGGCACGGAACTTCCAGATGCTGGTGCTGGTAAAAAAGTTGATGATGGTGCCAAAACAGATTCTGCACCAAAACAGATCCCCTTACCTTTTCCTTCTAGAGCCATTCCTGCAAAGAAAGTAGTGGAGCTTGATTCTGATCTGGTTGAGACTTTCAGGAGGGTGGAAGTCAACATTCCCTTCTTGGATGCCATCAAACATATTCCAAAATATGCAAAGTTCTTGAAGGACTTGTGCACCCACAAGAGGAAGCTTAAGGGAAATGAGCAAGTGAAGATGGGCAGAAATGTTTTCGCACTGATACAGGGCAAAACTGTTGATGTCATTCCATTATCTACCTTGCCATAGAAGTGCAAGGATCCTGTCACTTTCACTGTCCCATGCACCATTGGAGATATTACTTTTGTAGATGCCTCGTGTGATCTTGGAGCCTCCATTAATGTCGTGCCCACATCAGTTTACAAAGCACTACACCTTGGTGAAATGAAACACATTGGTGTTGTCATCCACTTAGCCAACAGGAGTGCTGCACTTCCACTTGGACTTATTGAAGATGTGCTGGTGCGGGTCAATAATTTGATCTTCCCAGTGGATTTTTACATTTTGGATATGGAGAATGAGTCTTCCAGCCATGGTTCCATATTGATCCTAGGGAGACCATTCTTGATGACAGCCAGGACCAAAATTGATGTGCATGCAGGAACTCTTTCTATGGAGTTTGGTGATGACATTGTTCAGTTTAACATTTTTGAGGCTATGAGACATCCTGTAAAGGAGCATTCTGTTTTTCTTCTTGATATCATTGATGCTGCAATAGATAGTGTAGATATTTCTGACTTACTTTCTGATTTTTCTTCTGACTTTTTTGACTTTGATCTTGGTTCTTGTAATTGTACATGTGATGATTCTGCTGTTGTGTGTAGCATTTGTGTGGAAATTTCCTCCGGATTTCACTCTGATTGTGTTTCGGGTACAGATACAAGTTCTGAGCCTACTTTCCCACTTCCCTCAGCCCCTATTCTTTCCTTACCTTCCACTATTCAGCCTCCTTCCTTGGAGCTGAAGTCACTACCTAAGCACCTCAAGTATGCATATTTAGATGATGCTCAAAAGCTTCCAGTTATCATATCTAGTAGTCTGCCACTGGAGCATGAAGAGAAGTTGATGCATGTTTTGAGAGGTCACAAAAAGGCCATTGGATGGACACTTGCTGATCTTCCTGGAATTAATCCTTCCATCTGCATGCATCAGATACTTTTGGAGGATGATTCTAGACCAGTGAGGCAATCCCAGAGGAGGCTGAATCCCACTATTCTTGCTGTGGTGAAGAAGGAAGTGACGAAGCTACTAGCTACAAGGATCATCTATCCCATCTCTGATAGCACTTGGGTTTTACCTGTCCAAATGGTTCCTAAGAAGTCGGGCCTCACAGTTGTGAAGAATCAAGATAATGAGCTGCTTCCGACTAGAGTGGCCAATAGTTGGCGAGTTTACATTAATTACAGGAGACTCAACCAGGCCACTCGCAAGGACCATGTCCCTCTTCCTTTCATTGATCAAGTTTTAGAGAGGTTGGCAGGTAAATCACATTATTGCTTTCTTGATGGTTTTTCTGGTTACATGCAAATCCATATTGCACCAGAGGATCAACATAAGACCATATTCACTTGCCCATTTGGCACATTTGCTTACACTCGGATGCCTTTTGGCCTATGCAATGCACCTGGCACCTTCCAAAGGTGCATGGTAAGCATCTTTTCTGACTTATTAGAGAGTTGCATGGAGGTGTTTATGGATGATTTCACTGTTTATGGTTCCTCTTTTGATGCATGTTTGGATAGTCTCTCTAGAGTGCTTGACCAATGTATTAGTACTAACCTTGTTCTTAACTTTGAGAAATGTTATTTCATGGTGCATGAGGGTATAGTCCTAGGACATTTGGTCTCTAATAGAGGTATTGAGGTTGATAAGGCCAAAATTGATGTGATTACCTCTTTGCTTTACCCCGCTTCTGTATGGGAAATATGTTCTTTTCTTGGACATGCTGGTTTTTATAGGAGATTCATTCAGGATTTCAGTAAAATTGCATTGCCATTGTCCAAGCTTCTCCAAAAGGACGTAGACTTTACATTTGACCAGCTTGCAAAGAGGCATTTGAGGGATTGAGAAGGAAGCTGACTACCTCTCCCATCATGCAGCAACCAAATTGGGAGCTCCCCTTTGACCTGATGTGTGATGCCTCTAATTATGCACTTGGGGATGTGTTGTCACAAAGAGTTGGTAAACTATCCCATGTTATTGCTTATGCTTCATGCACTTTGGATGCAGCCCAACTTAACTACACCACCACTGAGAAGGAGCTTTTGGCTATTGTTTTTGCTCTAGATAAATTTAGATCTTACTTGCTTTGAAAGAAGTGTGGGTGTTTGTATTTTGTTTTGTTTTGAAAGAAAAGAAAAGAAAAAGAGAAAAGAAAGAGTTCAAATAGCAAAAGTTCAAATAAAAGAGAAAAAAAATTGTGTATAAGCAAAGAAAAAGAAGTTCAAGAAAAGAAAAAAAATATATGCAATAAAAGTTGTTATGGTTCAATTTCATCATTGTAAATTCCTTTAAACTTCATCTCTTTGTTTCTACCCTTCTTTTAACTTATTGGCTTGCTCCCCATTACCCCTCTTTTCTCTTAAGTTTTAGCCAAAATATCCTTTTCTTATCCACCTTTTCCTAAGCCATTCATTACAAGCTAATAAAGTCCTTTTGATCTTTTGATGCATGTGTATTTCAAGTTGAATGAATGAGAGGTTTGTCAATGCTTGGATGTGCTAGTTGCATGTGGTGTTTGAGTGTAAATACAAGCCATACACATCATGTGAGGTTGAGTGCCACCCCCAGAACTCAAATTCTCCTTGTGCTTGGGTTGGATCGTTGGATTGATTGAGTATTTAGCCTCCCATGATCATCATCAGTGAAAGCCCCATGGAATGATTGCACAAAAATGGAAAAACAACAAAACGAAAATGAAGAACAATGAAAAACAAGGAAGAACAGTTGAGAGAAATAAGAGCAAGAGTTTTGATCCTAAAAACTTAAAAAAGAGAAATATAAAACTGTTTTTATTAAAAGAGATGTAGTGTATTAAGGTCTGTCCAATGTTACTAATATGTAGTGACTAAGGCTGAAGAAAATAATGGGCCATGAACAAACCCATCAATTCTATTTATTTACTATTTACAACCATAAAAAATCAAATTCGCAGCCCAAAATATAAGTGCAGTGATTCTAACTTCGAAACCCAAAATGACCCTCTAAATGGTAGAATTAGCCTCGACTTATTTCTGGCAAACTTGTAGATCTTTTCGTTATCTTTCTAGGAACTACTAGAATGCTCCATTCGGAGTTCCGTAGAGCTCTATAGGTCCTATACAAGGCAGATAGGTAAAGTGAGCATAAAATCCGAAAATACGCTACAATTAGCAATTAAGCCCACTTACTTGCCTAAGACAAAAACTGAATTAGAATGGAAAATAAAAGTCCAAGAGAAGTTAATTAAGCTAAGAAGGATAGAAAAATATTTAACTAAAAGCACTCCATCATTCCACACTGACATCTCTTAATGTTTTAGTTACTGCAAGTAGTACACAAACTAGATTTTTAATCTAGACTTCAAAACTAGCATCATTGCCAGGGATAAGCGATGTCATATCGCTTCAAAACAATTAAACTATGCTAATTTTGTAGCACAAGATTAACCTAAGTCGACTCAGAGACACTATAGGGGATTTTTGTCAAATAGTTTGCATGTGATAAGTAAAAATTGCGAAAACACAAACTAAGATTGAAGAACAATGCAAAAACTAACATAATTGATAAGAGGTAATGTAAAAACAGATTAAAGAACATCAATCCAATTCATCAAACCAAGCAATGGTAATTATCAGTTCTCAGATAATGATCTTGTTATGAAAGTTCATTCAATTTCATTCGAAGCAGTTTAATTGAATTAACTCCTAAATTAATTGAAATCACAACCTAATTGAAATATCATCCAACTAATCTGTGATTAAAATTCAAAATTAGTAAATGAATCCATAACCTAATCCATTTTCAATCCTAAACACATTCATAATCATCAAAATTGAATAGAAGATCGGAGAAGAAAGTGAACATTCACACAGAATTCGAAATACTAAACCAGAACTCAAATTTCCCTTTGCTTGGATTGATTGATTGATTGTTTAGCCTCCCATGATCATCATCAATGAAAGTCCCACGAAATTAGTGCACAAAAATGGAAGAAAAGAAAATGAAAATGAAGAACAATGAAGAACAATTGAGAGAAAATAAGAGAAAGGGTTTTAATTCTGAAAACTTAAAAAAAGAAATGTAACTTCGGATTTTTGCTAAAATGTGGTGTAATATTCACCACTAATTTCACTAGCATATAGTGACTAAGTTAGAAGAAAAGAATGGACCATGAATAGTCCCATCTATTCTAATTAATTATGTTATTTACACCAATAAAAATCCAACTCCCAGCCCAAAATTCAAGTACAATGATTTTGACTTCAAAAAGCCTAAAATGACCCTCCAAAGGACAGAATTGGCCTCGGATTATCTCTGACAAACTTGTAGATCTTTTTCTTATCTTTCCAAGGACTACTCATATGCTCCATTCGGAGTTTTGTAGAGCTCTGTAGGTCCTATATAAGGAAGATAGGTCAAGTGGGCGAAAAGTTCGAAAATAAGCAACAATTAGCAATTAAGCCCACTTGCTTGCCTAAGACAAAAACTGAATTAAATGAGAAAATAAAAGTCCAAGAGAAGTCAAATAAGTTAAGAAGAATAGAAAAATGTTTAACTAAAAACGCTCAATCAAAATATCCCACACTTAAACATTTGCACTCCTGGGCACACACATTTTTCAATGGACCCTAACAATGCACAAAAGTGAGAAAGATGAAAGATGGAAGAGTGATATTAAGATAATTAAGAATCCATGAAAACATGATCATAAAGTGTAAAGTGAAAAAGTAGTCAAGTTAAAATTAAGAATGCATCAAAGTGATAGAAATCTCTCAAAGACAACACTTAACCTCATCCAATCTGTATGGGTTTGTGTTTACACTCAAACACCACATGTAATGAGCACATCCAAATATTGACAAGACTATAATTCATTCAACTTGAAATACACATGCATTAGAAACTCTGCAGAAACAAACCTAGAATCGCGTCCTTCGTCATGTCTTCTGTTGATATTGTGCTCTACACAATGATCGCCTAGTTTCTCCAAAGGATTGGATGTAATCTTCATACCCTTTTGTATTTCTTTTGATATTTGGTATATGTATGAATATTTTCTACTCATTATTGGTGTTTTGATTCTGTTCATAATGCTTGATTCTACTTGATTACTAGTTTCATGAAATTGGATTCTAAGTTTGACTAAAAAGTGCTCTTAAAATTTGAACTGAAAGATTTTACTCTTTACGTTACGTTTCTAGGAATAGAGCATAACATTTTGATTACAAATAGCACAAGATTATGATTGTAATGCTGGGTTATTTACTTCATATGCCAGGGATCGATTCGGTAAATATCCTTAGGATTCTCGAATGCAAGTGATCGAATTAGGGTGAATTAATGTCTCAATAATTTTAGAAAATGATTCATATGTGTTAATGTTAATTGGATACGGAGGGTATGAACGATGAAATCCAATCCTACAATTTTCTTGAATTAATTAAGTTTGTTTAAATTGTTTTCATAATTTTTTGTATTTTCGACGCACTAAATCCGTTATTTCCGTATTTTCGTTAATTCCGTAATTATGTTATTTCCATAAACTCACGAAATTTCGATTATATTTCTTGTACATAACTATTGAAATGATTACTTTTATCTGGGAAAACTCAGTAGCTCAAGTCCTTGTGGAGACGATTTCTTATAAATTATGTAACCTGCGACGACATTGGTACGCTTGCCAATACTCTAATCGAGCTATTGGGCCAACAGGTTAATAGTAAATGCGTAAATATTTGAATACTAATGATAATGTTACGACTCCTTATCAAGTTGCAGATACTTAACTATCTATAAGAGACAATTTATCTACTAGCTATATTCTACAAGGAATTATCTACAAGAGTTGTTATACCATTGTAACAGCTCCTACAATCAAGAACCCGAAGCTTCTATCCCATGCTATAAATACAAAGTTCTTCTCACCCTTTTCAATTTCATTCTTAACTCACTCACGTACCTACTTGAGTGTCGGAGTCTTTTGTTTTGCAGGTCCCCCTTTGTTCTCCCAAGGAAGACCTGTAGTCCGACTTGTGAAGATTGTGGAGCCCATCTTGGCTATGTCGACCCTAACGTCAATCAACTCCAAATTTTGATAAGTACAATGAATAATTAGTTTAAGTTTTTTCACCGGAATTAATCTAAATTTAGAAAATTTCTTAATACATCATATGTCATGTTTTTGTGATTGAATGATAATATAATTTTTTTGAACATAGACAATGTATAACCTATTTCTCATGAAATTATATACATACATATATATATACATATAGTAATTCCTTAATTTAAATTTATGATTATGACAATTTTTAATTACTTTCAATTATTTAATTTAATTCCTTTTAAAAATATTTAATTTTAATTTAAATGAATGTATATAGATTTTTTTTTACTTCTCCTCTTAGTTTCTCACCATAATTTATTTTAATGTTTTTCTTTTATTTTTATTTCATAATAGATTTTAGTTATGATTGATTTCTTTTACTTAACGCATTCTCGACTAATTTATTTTATTATCATTTACTGTTTAAATTCTTTGGTCCTTTAATTATTATTGGTTGAATAATTTCAATTTAAATTGATAATAATTATGAATGATAATTAATTTCTCCTACTTTTAATTTTTTAATTTCAGTTTCTTTTTGTTGCTTGATATTTTTACTTCCTAATTTTCCTCTGAATTACCTATCATAATTTTTTTTAATTATTTACTTGAATCTTCTAATTTATTCTAATTGATTAATGTCTATAAGTTACTTCAATCTTTTCTCATTTATTTTATGCTCATCTATCTTATCCCTAATATCATTTTATACATTATTTATTATTTATCCTTTAATTAAAAGTAATTTAAATCTATGCATTTGTTCTTACCAAATTTTGGAATTGTCATGAATAGCGGTGGACGCGGTCCAAGTGGGTTCCAGACTCTGCATGTCAGACGATGAGTCAACCTTATTAAGAAGGGGGACCTGTGTAAGCGGATAGCGCCAGGACAACGCTGATGGCGCCATAGGCTCGGTAAGTCCACGCTGGTAGCGTGGCCACGGCGCGATAAGCGTCAGTTGGTCGAGAGGTTGGCGCGGGTAGCGCCAAAGGCCGCGCGGATCGCGCCACAAGTGCTCTGGAAAACCATATTTCTCTGGAGTTTCACACTGATAGCGCCAGAGGTGGCACGAGTGGCGCCACAGGTCTCGGAAAGTTGGCGCTGATGGCGCGGGGTTGGCGCTGTTAGCGCCGGATCACCGCCATTGTGGCGCGGATCGTGCCAGACATCGGGCAGGCTGAGTATATATGGGCAGATCGCGTTTTTTTAAGAAGAAAACTTCTTCTTCTTCTTCCCTACGCCCTGGACCTCCATTAAAGCAGTTCCAAGCTTTCCTAGCCCCTATATACTAGCCTAAACACTTCCTGATGACCTTTAGATTGGTGAGGAACCATAGAAAGCTTTAAATCCTTCATTCTTTGCTCTTGAAACCCCTTGTGAGTGAGAATTGGATTCTCAAGGAAAAGCTCAGAGACTTGGGTTTGGCGAGGAATTGAGGCAAAGCACGGACACCAGAGCTTGAGGAGGCTGTCCTAAAGCCTTTTTAGTCGCCACTAAGGTAAGAAACTCGAGTCTCTCTGACGATTTGATGAATTTGGGATTTTCTGTATATTTAGACCCACACTAAGCTGGGGCTAGAATTAGCCCAGGGTCCTGTTGAGAAACTTGTTCAGAGCGATGAATAGATGAAGGATTAGCTTTCAGTTTTTGATTTAGATGACTTTGAATCTTGGCTCTGTATATGCCTGTGTGACTTGTGTAGAGTCACTTGTTGATGGTTCTCTGATAGGCTAGAGCCTTGATTATATGATGTTCTGAGCT
>PYAF01003710.1:274666-287880 GCA_007407185.1 Glycine tomentella
ACTTGTATTCAGCCCTGATGGACCTTGTGTGGTCTGAGAGCAGCCTTGTGTGTGGGCTGAGTTTGAATGAACCCTAGGATAGGAGAATTCTGTTATAATATGTTCTGTGAATTGTATGTCTGTGGACTGGTTTTGATATGAGATTGTTATGCCTTGATTAGGCATTGATTCTGAGACTGTTGGTGGCGGGAGCCACAGATCTGGAAGGAACTTCAGAGTAATCCCTTACCAGGTAAGTTCAGTGTTCTCTGGGGATGAATTCCCGCTTTGGTTGCACACCACACTCCTGGAGAGTGTTGGTCATGATTCATACTGCATGCATTGGCTATGACATTGTTTATGTTGATTTATATGTATCTGCATTGGATATATGCATGCTGTGATTGAGATATCTGTTGGCCAATAGATAAATACCGACGTTGAGGAGTTCCGCCCATGGCATTGAGGAGCTCTGCCATATCTTGACAGGTACTGACGTTGAGGAGCTCCGTCAGGGCGTTGAGGAGCTCCGCCAGGCATTGAGGAGCTCTGCCACCTGTCATGTATTGAGGTTATGATTGTGATTATGAATCTGATATGATGATGGCCAGAGGGCCAAGCCAGTGGGCTATATTTTCTATGTTATCTGCATGTATGTTGTGGATCTGTGAGCCAGGGTGGGAATGAGTTCCCAAGGACCCTGAGCTTACTGAGATATGTTATCTCACCCCGTGTGGGGATTTATGATTTCAGGTGACTCTTCTGGACAAAGAAAGCAGTCTCAGGGCAGGAGGCCCGAGTAGAGACACTTCTGCTTGACTGAGAAGCAGCAAATGGAGCTTGAAGGCTCAGATTTGTTTTGATTATATTTTGTACCCTTGAGAAGGGTTGTATAGTTCTGTAGACCCTCGAGAAGGGATGATATTCTTTTGTATCACCAGTTTATGGTGAAACCACTGATGTATATGTTTATGTACAAAACTATTTGAGGTTATGACATGAGACTTTCCCCTGAGTATTTTTGTGTATATTTGATAATCTGCCTAAGTCTTTTAGTTGTCTGTCTTCATGATGTATGATATGAGAATTAGATCAGCAGGGGTGTGAAATATATGCTTTGTATGTGTGCATTTTATGAGATATGAGTATTTCATACATAATGAATCAAGAAAATGATTATGTGTTTCCGCTGAGGTTTTAGAAATCATATTTTAAGTGTTAAACTGATATCATTAATGATAACACGTCGGAGGCCTACGGGGTGTTACAACCTGCAAAACAGAGGAAAAGACTCTGACACTCAAGTAAGTACATCAATTATATGACAGTAAAGCATGTAAAGAGAATATGAGAGTGGGTTTCTGAGTGTGTGGAATCTCGGGATATGAATGAGTGTGTCGTGTATGGCTTATTAAAGGTGAGTTGTTCACCGTGAATGTGTGTGAATATGAACAACACATGAGAACCAAGAGGGGGGGCGGAATTGGTTAACCTTGGTCTTTTAAAAATTCTTTAAACAATAAGAGTAATCAAGATCGTATGACAAACAATCCAAGAATGCTTTAACCAATCAAACACCACAGCTCAAGAATGGAATCAAAAGCTTTTTTTGTTGTTTGTGAAATGCACCACCAATGAATGACAAATAATAACAACAAGAAATGATTAGAAAGGAGTAGTCAATACAAGGATTTATATTGGTTCACTTCTCAACCTTGAGAAGTTACATCTAGTTCTTCCAACCACAAAGGTTAGAGTTCCACTAATAACAAATTGTTTTTACAAGGTTTTTACACAATCACTCTTAATTACACCTAGATTAAGAACGAGACTTCTAACACACTTAGAATCTCTGTGATCAAGACATAGAGAACACCTTTCCCTACTCTTACCCCTAGGAACACCTATCCTAGTAAAGCTTTGAGAAATACTACGTTATTAATACAAAAGGAAACTCAAAAGACTCCACAACAAAGTGTAAAGAAAGAAACCATCTGATGATCCAGTGATTGATGTATGCAAATGATTTACCAAAATTGAATTAAAAGGTGGAAGAAGTTACTTCAGAACTTTCTTTTCAACACTTATTTTGAAAGCTTGCCCAAGAAGAAACCTTCCTTTTAAATCTTTGAATCTTGAGGATTTGTGGGACTTAAGAGAGTTTAGCACTTGAAATATTTTCTTACTTCAGAAACCTAATGAAAGTACTTTTCAATTTCGTTGTTGTTTTTTCAAAACACTCAACAACTATTTATAAAAATCAGTTTGTAACTATCAGTAATCGATTAATTCACTAATGTAATCAATTAAATTCACTTAAGTGATCGATTGTTAACACATTTAATCAATTAAAGTGTTCTTGAACTTTCTAGAAAAGATTTATGAGTAATGTAATCAATTAATTCGCAATGTAATCAATTATCACAGCCAGTATTAGTTTCAAATACACGCCAAGTAATCGATTACAGCAATATCATAATCGATTATCACAGGAAGACTTTTATGTGATTTTGTGATGTGTAATCGATTACCATACTATTGTAATCGATTAAAGTGTTCTTGAAAGCTTAAGTAATAGATTACCATTACCTGGTAATCGATGAAAGCAAAGAAAACTTGTTTTTTGAAAAACTTAAACATTGAACACTTTGGCTTTTATACAATCATGAAAACTCTTTTTTTCAGAAAAGCTTTTTGACAAGACTTATGCTTTTATGAAAACATGAATGCAAAAACCATGTATGAGCATTATGCAATGTATCACAAGAAGTTTCATCTCATACACAAATTACAACTACCAATCAAATTGATTTGACATGTAAAAAGCCTAAATACTTTGAGACTCAGCTTCTTGATCTTCTTGAGCTCCGCTTGACTCTAACAATCTCCCCCTTTTTGGCTTTGATCATGGAGAGAGTTTCCAGGAGCTTTTACTTAACCCTGAAAAAATAATAAGCCTCTAGCCAAGACCAGGTGTAAAGTATTTTTTGTATAAACTCAAAACATCATAAGCATATGTATTGCTCCCCCTTTCTTATGTAATTTCATATCAAGTTAGATTAAGAGCAATGCTTATTATCAGTTAAGTTAGAGCAGAAAATCAGAGCAGAAATTTATCATTTATCATTCTTCTCCCCTTATATTCTATTCTTATTCACTCAGCACTGCTTCATATATTCAGATTATATGTTCATTTTTCTCCCCCTTTTGGCTTATCAAAGTCAAAATATACCAATTATAATGAAATAAGCAACGGAAGATAAACATAAAACAAATTTTATTCATTAAGTGAAAGTGCAGAACATGAAGGTAAACATCAAAGATAATTGCTGAACATGAGAGAATAAACACAACACAACTAGAAGCAAAACAAGACAACTACTAAGCTAAGGATCTAAGACTCATCCTAGTCTCAATATTTTCCAATCTAGTGGTGATGTCTTCCAAAGAGGAATGGACATCAGCTGAATGTTCATGATGCAGAGCTATCATTGCATCCATCTTTTGAATCGTGAGAGATTCAAAAGGACTCCACTGTTGTTCAGCAGGTCCAGGTTCAGCATCTTCCTCATTAGCTTCTTGTTCCTCATCAGCACCTCCTTGAGGAACTTGAGCTCCAGCCATTGTCCACCCATTTGGTGTCTTCATCAATCCCAACTTAGTGAGATGCTTGACAGAGATGAGGTTGGTGATGTTAATGGTGTTTTCAACAATCTCATTTGACACTTCAATCCTAAAGTAATCAATAAACCTTGAGACCAAAAACAACATAGGGAAATTGATAGCTGAGTAACCTTTTAGACTTTATCATAGTCTCCTCTAGGACTAGAACCCAATTAATTTGAGTTCCAGACTTCATCCCATACACCAGCTGCAGATCATCATCAATGATCTGTGCATGATTTGTTGACCTTGGTGTAAGGATGTAGGTAATGTTAGTATGTAGGTGTCCTAGAGACAATCTGATTTATCAATTGAACACCTTGTACTATTTATTATTTCATGATTAATAATAGCAAACTTTATCTTTATCATATTTACGTCTAACCTATATTTATAGCAATATGTTTTTAAAGATAAAGGCCCTACAAATAGAACAAGTGTATGAAAGTTCAAAAAACACAGCACCTTGGTCCAACCACGGTGTGCTCACATGAGGGTAAAAACAAAAAAATTTTGATGGGGAAACATAGACCATCTATGCACCTCATGTATGTGTGCTTAGGAATTACTCATTGAAACACGTTGGGGTTTTAGAAATACCTTTATCACTTGAAGGCTCAAAGAAGATGACGCCCTCCAATGGTGATCCACAGGGTTATCTCCTTCTTGCAAGTGAGAACTTCTTCTCCTTGATTCCTCTTTCTCCTTTATGGCTTGCTAGGAGCATGCAAGGTGTGAGACTTTGAAGTATTTGGTTTCTTTTCTCAAGACTATAATGGCGCCTTGAGGTTGGTGAAGGTGCAGTAAAAGAGGAGAGAAGATGAGGGAGAGGAAAAGCTAGAACTTGGTTCAGAACCAAGAGAGGAGAGGGCGAAAGTTTCTACTCTTTAATCCTCCTAACATAGCCACCTATTTAAGGTGAGATGAGGTTGTTGCATTGCATGATCCTCTTACTCCAAACCAACCCAAGTTGTTGGGAAAATTTTTGAAAAAGAATCTAGCAAGATTCTCTCCAAAAACCGCCACCCTCTCTCCCTCTCCTCCCTCCAAAGTTTGTTGCAACAATAACTCATTTGAATTCAGAATTCAAATGACACTGTTGTTGAGAGAATCTTCATCCAATCTTTATAGGATAATTCATTTAGATAATATGAATTATCCTCAACAACCAATGTTGTTGAGAGAATCTTCATCCAATCTTTATTGGATAATTCATTTAGATAATTTAAATTATCCTCAACAACCTAACCTCATAGAATTTACAATTCAATTTCAAATTTCAAATTTCAAATTTAAACTTAAATATAAATTCAATCTTATCCCAATTTGTGATTTGAGTTTGAATTCGAATTCAAATTTCGAATTTCCCAAAACTTATTTTTGGTCAAGTCAACTCCTTGACTTACTAGGATTCATGGCCTAAGGCCTATCAGGCTTGTCAACACATTTGGGCCTATTAGTAGAGAAACCAATTTCACCAGTAATGCCCCAAATAGGGTGCATGATTCAAGTGGGCTTGAAGTCCAACTCTAACCCAATTTAACTCGTAGTCTTGATAAAGCCCAAAAACTAATTATTGACCCAAACTCGCTATAACTTGCAACAAAGAATAACCTTTATGTGTGACCCATTAGGACCAATTAGTCATTGACATAAATAAACTTGGACCAATTAAATTCTTTTAACGGGCCCAATTCATTTAATGACAACATAAGACAGTAGAAATGCTCTACGGCCCCATAACTAATGGAGTTGATCAAGTGATCTACCTTTCTAATTTGGATACCGTATCTCCATCATCCCTCACATCATAATCCACATTTAGTCGAGAGCAAGGATAAAGTATCATTTCTCTTTATTGACTAAATATAACTTTCCACAGGAACTAGGAATCTTCTTCTATGGACTCTAAGGCAAATCATGACTCCTCATGATCTCTTACTATGCATAGATTCCCGAGTCAACTAGAAGTCATCCAAGCTCTACCAGTCTTGTGAACAACTAATCCCTCGTAAAGGATTGTGAGTCCTTTCAGCATTTTCATCTATACTCATGTCTTCAGGTTACACCAAAGAGTACATTGTTCTCCCCATTTTCAGGCGGATAAAGTCTTACAGTCAAAGTATAACCCTAGGACATAGTATTCGATGACATCCTCAAGTCTAGGACGATCCGCATTACCAAACGATGAGAGACTTTACAAATCCAATGATATTTTAAAGAATCCTTGCGGAGTCTCTCAGCGGGTTAGTTCAGTGCCATTTGTTCCTCAACAGATCCACCAACGACATCAGCTAAGGCATCACCATGTCTGCATTCCATGAGGTCCCTACGTTGTATCTCTATACAAGTAGAAGATGTTGTACTAGTCTTATTGAGATCATCAATGCCCTTTCTTGATGATTTAAGACTAGGATCAAGCTTTAGGCAAAAGACATGTAGTCTCCTCAAATCCTCATGATCATGATTTCTATCATAGATCCTCTAGTGTACACTTGTTCTATTCTTAGGGCCTCTATCTTTAAACGCATATTGCTATAAATATAGGTAAGACATAAATATGATAAAGATAAAGTTTGCTCTTATTAATCATGAAATAATAAATAGTACACGGTGTTCAACTGATAAATCAGATTGTCTCTAGGACACCTACATACTAATAGTGTATACTCGAGGATTTATGATAAGGATCATGATCATAAGGATTCGAGGACATTACATGTCTATTGCTTAAAATTTGTTCCTAGTCTTGAATCATCAAGAAAGGGCTTTGATGATCTCAATAAGACTAGTACAATGTCTTCTACTTGTATAGAGATACAAGGTAGGGACCGCATGGAATGCAGGTGATGCCTTAGCTGATGTCATGGGTGGATCTGTTGGGGAACATATGGCACTGAACTAACCCGCCGAGAGACTCCACAAGGATTCTTTAAAATATCATTGGATTTGTAAAGTCTCTCATTGTTTGGTAGTGCGGATCATCCTAGACTTGAGGATGTCATCGAATACTATGTCCTAGGGTTGACTGTAAGACTCTATCTGCCTGAAAATGGAGAGAACAGTGTACTCTTTGGTGTAACCTGAATACATGAGTATAGATGAAAATGCTGAAAGGACTCACAATCCTTTACGAGGGATTAGTTGTTCACAAGACTGGTAGAGCTTGGATGACTTCTATTTGACTCAGGAATCTATGCATAGTAAGAGATCATGAGGAGTCATGATCTGTCTTAGAGTCCATAGAAGAAGATTCCTAGTTCCTGTGGAAAGTTATATTTAGTCAATAAAGAGAAATGATACTTTATCCTTGCTCTCGACTAACTGTGAATTACGATGTGAGGGATGATGGAGACACGGTATCCAAATTAGAAAGGTAGATCACTTGATCAACTCAATTAGTTATGGGGCCACAGAGCATTTGTAGTGCCTTAAAATGAATTGGACCGTTAAAAGAGTTTAATTGGTCCAAGTTTATTTATGTCAGTGACTAATTGGGCCTAATGGGTCACACATAAAGGTTATTCTTTGTTGCAAGTTATAGCGAGTTTGGATCAATAATTAGTTATTGGGCTTTATCAAGACTGAGTTAAATTGGGTTAGAGTTGGACTTCAAGCCCACTAGAATCATGCGCCCTATTTGGGGCATTAGTGGTGAAATTGGTCTCTCCACTAAGGGGCCCAAATGTGTTGACAGGCTCGATGGGCCTTGGGCCATGAATCTTAGTAAGTAAAGGAGTTGACTTGACCAAAATAAGTTTTGGGCAAATTCGAAATTTGAATTTGAAATTTGAATTTTGAAATTTGAAATTTTGAATTTTGAATGCGCATTCAAATCACAAACTGGGATAAGATTGAATTTATATTTAAGTTTAAATTTGGAATTTGAAATTTGAATTTGAAATTTGAAATTGAATTTTAAATTCTGAGGTTAGGTTGTTGAGGATAATTTAAATTATCTAAATGAATTATCCAATAAAGATTGGATGAAGATTCTCTCAACAACATTGGTTGTTGAGGATAATTTATATTATCTAAATGAATTATCCAATAGAGATTGGATGAAGATTCTCTCAACAACATTGTCATTTGAATTCTAAATTCAAATGAGTTATTGTTGCAACAAACATTAGAGGGAGGAGAGGGAGAGAGGGTGGCAGTTTTTGGAGACAATCTTGCTAGATTCTTTTTTAAAAATTTTCCCAACAACTTGGGCTGATTTGGAGTGAGAGGATCATGCAATACAACAACCTCTTCTCACCTAAAATAGACGCCTATGTGGGGAGGATTGAAGAGCATAAATTTTTGCCCCCTCCTCTCTTGATTCTGTATCAAGTTCTAGCTTTTCTTCTCCCTCATCTTCTCTCCTCTTCTGCTACACCTTCACCTGACCTCAAGGCACCATTATAGTATTGAGAAAAGAAACCAAACACTTGAAAGCCTCACACCTTGTATGTGTCTGGCAAGCCATCAAGGAGAAGGAGGAATCAAGGAGAAGAAGTTCTCACTTACAAGAAGGAGATAACCGTGTGGATCACCATAGGAGAGCATCATCTTCTTTGAGCCTTCAAGTGATAAAGGTATTTCTAAAATCCCAACGTGTTTCAATGAGTAATTCCTAAGCACACATACATGAGGTGCATAGATGGTCTATGTTTCCGCATCGAAAATTTTGTTTTTACCCTCATGTGAGCACACCGTGGTTGGACCAAGGTGTTGCATTTTTTGAACTTTCAGGTAGTGATGATGTAGTGAAGAAGTCTGTCTTCACCAGTCATGCTACCAACCCCGAATCTGTTCCTTATTTGAGCCTTTGGATTTAGTAACATACCCCTGTATGTATCGATCTTTGAATACCCTCTAACTTCTTCTTCAAATCTTCTAACACCTTCACAGGAAATGCCAGCCACAACATTCCACATTGTGTCATCAATCTCCAAGGACAATCCAACTTTGGAGCGGAGAACACCATCCATGCTTGCCTTGGCACAAGTATAAAATACTTTTCCAATTCAGGGTAAAAGGTACCCTTCATCTCCACCAGCTTTGTTAGCCCTTGAGCTTGTAGCATTGTAGGGAATGTGAATCCCTTAGCTACAAACTAATCAAGCTCAAGATATTTAGGAGGCATCACAAGCTTGGTTGCATTGAACTTCATGTAGTTATTCCTCTCAATTTCAGTAGAGAACCAGGTATCTAACCTGTTCTCAGTAGCTCTAGAGGTTTGGCCAGCCTTCCTTTTGCTGGTTTTGATTTTCTTGGAGGCAGTTGTGTGAGACATGGTGATGTTTAGAAGAAAGGAATGGGTAAACGTTTGGTTACGGAGAGAGTGATTTTCAGGTGTGAGATTTTAAGCTTTGAAAAACTGAATTTATCGAGATTTTTCAAGTTTGAAATTTGAATTTTAAAAAATTGATAACAGCTATCTCGAATTCCAAGAGTGTTTGATACATTGAACAGAATTTGAATTTAAATTAGAGATAAAGTGCCAGTTATTATTCATTGAAAATTGTGCAGATTTGCAGAAACATCATAAGTAATTGATTATAGAACCCTCGTAATCGATTGTTCCAGGGCAAAATATGCCTTTGAGCATGGCGTAATCTATTATTCCAAAGAGTTTTGAATTTTAAAATAGACTTCAAGCACCAAGTAATCAATTAAAATGTAGGGTAATCGATTACTACAAAGAGTTTTGAATTTTGAAATAGACTTTAAGCACCAAGTAATCGATTAAAACACAGTGTGATCAATTACTCCAGAGAGTTTTTTACTCTAAATTATTTTTAAACACCAAGTAATCAATTAGTATGAAAGATAATCAACTACTCCAGAGAGTTTTTCACTCTAAATTGTCTTTAAACACTAAGTAATCGATTAATATGCATAGTAATCGATTAAAATAGACAATTATGTAGCATGAATAGTGCCATTCATCAGAATTCGAATAATTGCCAAATGTGATGCATAATCAATTTATGAGTGGAATTTCATGTAGTCAGACACATCATAAGCATGCTATCAGATATTAGATTCATCAAGAATACCTAGCATGTTCTTAAGAGCATAGAATCTATCTCTAGCAAGGGGTTTAGTAAAAATATCAGCCAATTGATTATTTGTGTCAATAAACTCAATTGAGCAATTACCCTTTTAAATGTGATCTCTGAGAAAGTGATGTCTGATCTCTATATGCTTTGTCCTTGAGTGCATTATTGAATTATTTTATAGGTTGATAGCACTTGTGTTGTCACATAGCAAAGGAATTTCTTTCAATTCAACACCAAAGTCTTGTAATTGTTGCTTTAGCCATAATCTTTGAGCATAACAACTCCCAGCTGCAATGTACTCTACCTTAGCTGTTGATAGAGCACCACAAGACTGTTTCTTGCAATACCATGAGATTAGTGAACTTCCTAATAAATGGCATGTTCCACTTGTGCTTTTCCTGTCTAATTTTTGTAGCCTCCAAAATTAGAATCTGAGTATCCATTTAAATTTAGTAATGCACCTTTGAGATACCATAGACCAATTCTTAGAGTTGATTTAAGGTATTTGATGATTCACTTGACTGTTGTGAGGTGTGATTCTTAAGGATTAGCTTGATATCTCGTACATAAGCACACACTTAGCATTATATCTAGACGACTTGCAATCAAGTACAATACTGATCCAATCATCCATCTATACTTTGACTCATCAACCTTTTTACCTTTTTCATCTGAATCAAGGTAAGTTGTGGTTGCCATAGGAGTTGCAACATCCTTGCTTTTTCATCTTGATCAATTCATTGCAGTACTTTGTATGGCTAAGAAATGTCCCATTCTTCATTTGTTTCACTTGAAGTCCAAGAAAACATGATTGTAAGATATCATTGGCAGATGTCTTGATGAACAATGTTTTATCCACTTGTCCTCTTATGAAGAATTCGCCAAGTAAGAAGTTGCTCAATCTTTCATAGTAGGACCTAGAAGCTTTCTTTAATCCATAGAGAGCTTTCTTTAGTTTGAAAACGTGATTTGGATGTTTAAAATCAACAAAACTAGGAGGTTGATCAACATAGATTTCCTCCTCTATATAACCATTTAGAAAAGCACTCTTTACATCCATTTGGAATAGTTTGAAATCCATTAAACATGCAAATGGAAGCAGTAATCTAATGGTTTTCAACCTTGCTACTAGAGCATAGGTTTCTTCATAGTCAATGCATTCCTCTTGGTTGTAACCCTTTGCAACCAATCTAGCTTTTTTTTCTGACTATGATGCCACTTTCATCAAGTTTGTTCCTAAAAACCCATTAGAAGAAGGTCTAGGAACAAATTCTCATACTTCATTTCTCTTGAACTGATTGAGTTCATCATGCATTGCAAGCATCCAATGTTCATCAAGTAATGGCTTGATCAATGTTCCTAGGTTTAATTTGAGAAACAAAAGCCATATCACAACATAAATTTTTGAGAGAAGATCTAGTAGATACTTCCTTAGTTACTTCACCAATTATGTTGTCAAGGGAGAGATCTCTTGTTGTTCTCCAGTCCTTAGGCTTTTTAGTAGGTGTTGACTAATCAATCTCTTCATTTGATTCATCCTTTTTCTTCTCATTGGATTAATTGATTTTGACATGATCTTCTATAGGATCTGCATCATTATCACAACTCTTTTCCTCTTTTGAGGAGTTAGATTCATCACAAATAACATGAATAGATTCTTCCATGCATAAGGTTCTTTTATTGAAAAATCTATATGCTTTGATTTGTAATGAATATCCAAGAAAGATAGTATCATCAGCCTTTGCATCAAACTTGCCAAGTGACTCCTTTCCATTGTTTAAAACAAAACATTTACAACCAAAAGCTCTAAGGTGTGAAATGTTTGGTTTTCTACCTTTGTATAGTTCATAAGGAGTTTTCTTTAAAATAGACCTTATGAGTAATCTATTTAAAGTGTAGCAAACAATACTCACTACATCAACCCAAAAATGTTTTGGCAAATTTGTCTCATTAAGAAGAGTTCTTGCTCCTTCTTCAAGGGATTTATTTTTCCTCTCCACAACACCATTTTGCTGAGATATTTTTGGAGCTGAAAAATTGTGGTTAATTCCATTTTCTTCACAGAAATTTTCAAAATGCTCATTTTGGAATTCATCATCATGATCACTTCTTATTGGGATAATTTTGCATCCTTTTTCATTTTGAACAATAATTTTCATTTTGGAATTCATCACTCATTTTGCAGCCTTTTACATAAATTTCCTGAATTTCTTCTATTGTTTCCAACTCGACCCTCATGTTTTCATCATTATGTGGCTCTTGAAATAACAGTCTTCTTGTCGATGGTTCCCCGAGTTCGACAAGAATCATGACATTTGTGCCATATGTGACTAAAAAGGGGTCTCATGTGTAGTTGTCTGTGATGAGCAATGGTAAGCCCACAGGATGCTGGGGAGTTCTTCCTCCCAGAGACCTTGACTTGTCAAGTCTAGTTCGTAGGGCTTAGAGGATGACTTTGTTTGCTGCTTCCACCTGACCATTGGTTTGGGGGTGTTTGACATGAGTGACAAGGTACTTGACACCTAGTCGTATAAGAAAATCTACGTAGGTCTGTGACTTGAATTGTGTACCATTTTCAGTAACGATGGCAAAGGGTAGACCATACCTGTATATGAGATGTTTCCACATGAAGCTTTATACCTCACTAGCAGTTATCTCACGTAAGGGCTTCGATTCTATCCATTTGGTGAAGTAGTCAATGGCGACCAACAAGAACTTGACCACTCTCGGGGCTTTTGGTAGAGGCCCAAGAATGCCCATCCCCCACATGGCAAAGGGCCATAGGAAGGTCAAAGTGTGAAGGTTGTCATAAGGAGTCTGAGGGACGTCTGCGAATAACTGGTACTTCTTGCACCTTTGAGTAAAATCGAAAGCGTCGGTCTTGAGTGTTGGCCAATAGTATCCTGCTCGTACTATCTTGGTCACAAGGGAGCATCCCCCTGTGTGGAGGTGTTATTAGCCCTCTTTTGAAAAAGTCGCCATGAAGGATGACGTAGTAACTGACTTTCCTTTTTAGACGTTGGGTCTCGTTTTCATCTGTCGGTAGTGCCCCTTTGACGAGATTTTTTTATAAGGGATCATCCAGTTAGGTTCCTCCTCTTCACCTACCATTACCTCTTCGGTGACTATGGTGGGAGCTTGGAATGGTAGTTTTGAGATGTCCAACCTTCTCAGTACTAGCCAGCTTTGAGAGCAAGTCCACCCTGGTGTTACTCTCTCTCGATATATGATACATCTCAAAGCACCTAAAACTGTAGATGAGTGTTCTAGCGATGTGATATTATTGGAGAAGTATAGGTTCTTTGGTTTGGAATTTGTTGGTGATGTAACATCCCCAAAATTATAAAAATGTGATGATAATTGGATACAAGTATGTTTAGAGAAAAATAACTATATCACTCTTTCCATGAAGTAGAAATTACTAGAAAACCCTTAAGATGAAAATTACAAAAAATGCCCTTGGACATTTTTGAAAATGACCAAAATACCCCTAGGTTGAATGGCATAATTACCAAAATGCCC